>JAZDUH010000459.1:950000-1232500 GCA_036419115.1 Scarus forsteni
TTTATCACAAACTTGGACGAGTACTTTTGTGACAGGAAACAGAGGGGAGGTTTTGTTGAGCCTGCCACCCACTCCTCAGAGTCCAGCTGTGTTATTATGTCCAAGGGACATGGATTGTACACATACGGGCTCGTCCACGTACACAATTGTGTACTTTATACCCTGGTATTTGTTCCTATTTAGTAGGAGGTTTGGAACATTACCGAGGGATCTTTCTACCTTCTTCTGCTTTGATTACAAACATGTCTTTGGTTAAATAGGCCTGCCGTGACCACGGGGTCAAATATAAACCTATTTATTCAGTAAAGCAGAACAGACAGTGGCTCGTAAACCAAATGCTACCAGACTTTTATTTTGAAGAATCCAGGAAATACAGAGTAAGTCGTCTAATGTTACCGCCATGTATTGAAGTCGTCTGGCGGTGAATATTAATAACGGTATTAGCATGGCGAGGAGACACAGTCAGTGTCTTCTCAGGCTGGACTTTCATCATGAGAAACCATTCTAAATCAATGTGAAAGATATTTAACCTGAAAATTACTTCAAATCTTTATGATGGTCCTTTGTGGAGGCACAACAGTCGATGTCCCAATACAGAGCCCTGATGAACACCATGAGAAAATGGAGATTTCCACCATTAGATGCAGTGAAACTCCATGAATTAGAATCAACTGTTTCTGATAGTGATGTTTTACCCACTGACGATGTCTGCTGATATTACACTGAGCTAACATAGAGGCACTACGCTCACTTCTGCTCTTGTTGCATTAAGGAAATGTCAGCGCTTGTCTGATTATTACAAACAAATGCAGCAGTCAAATTTTATTAAAGATATGAGGCATATTGGGAAGTTAAAAGGACATTTTTGACTTGTGTTTATGTTAGGAATCACAATTTTTGTCAATATTTGATATTTTAAAACTCATTATCACCAAATTGGACATTTTTGGTCAAGAACACAAAGTGTCAGCTTTACTAAAACTGTCCTGTTCCTTTAATGATTACAGTCCATCTTGTGTTAGAAATTGGAATTTGAAACCAGAAAAACAGCATTGTGTTTTGTCTTAAAAAAAATCACATTTTATTTGTAAAAGTCAAAATCAAGTGATGATAAGGTAAACCATTATGGTACATTTGTTCACTTTACAAATATAGCGTCTAAAATATGAGATGTTCACGGACAATTTGAAGACGAACCTACCTGATCCTGAAATAATGCATAACCATCTTGCCAGCCTTCCTTGTGCAACGGTTTCACTCGGCTAAATGCTTAACGCTCCAATCAGGGAAGAGAGGCGAGAGCTGTGGACGCGACGACAACAGGAAGTCAAGTCACTTCCTGTTGGACAAATAATAGCAGCTAATGCCGGTTAGCCTGTGGTCATCATGGTTACTCAGTAATACTTGGTGAAATCTGCTCTACCCATAAGTTTACCTCATAGAGATTGGCTTTGACGTGGTCCATGTCACATTTAAGTGGTAAATGTACATCTGTGTGGTATAATTAAATGTGAAATGATTGTGCCCTTGGGCAAGACACTCAACCCGAAGCTGCTCCCACTGCTGCATCAGTGGCGTGTAAATGGGCATGAAAGGGTGTGAATGTGTTGAGATACTGATGGAAAACTAACATGTAGACTCTGAACCATCAGTGAGTGAATGGGAGTGAAAGTATGTATGAATGAAAAGCATTTTAAGTTAAACATTAAAACGAAATATGCTCTCTTTAGAAGTTTTCTTCATAGATATTGTCTTTGATGTGGTTCATGTCACATGTAAGTGTTAAATGTACATCTGGGTGGTATAATTTAATGTGAAACAATAGTCTGAAGGTAGTTCAGCTAATGGCTTACGGCTAATAAGGGCAAACAATAGTTAACGGCTGTTAAACTAACAACTGTTAGCTGCTACAGTTAACGATCAGTAACTATTGTTTGCCCTAGTAAGCTGTTATCCGTAGCTACGTTTAGCCGCTACATATGCTACGCCATAGCAGCGCTGCTTGATATGGATTGGTCTCTGATGAGTGTGATGAGCCAAACGATCGTCCAATCACAAGCTGCTGTTGTTTTTGAAGGTCCTGCTCCTGAAAACATTTTGGCAGGGCTCCTTCTCAGATGGATTAGTGAAATATTTCCAATATGGAGCTGTCCATCTGATGTGTCAGGTTAGGCCAAGTATCTGCTGGTACGTTAATCAACTTTTAGCCAATTCTCTGCCAGCACTGGTAATATTGTGTGTCCAAACTTTTATGTAGAACAGAGTTGTATATCTAAAGTGGGCTTGGACATTTATTCTAATCACAGAAAATGTCTCCTGGTCAATTTAAACACTGGTGCTTCAGGACTTTCCAGTGATCTCAGCACAACACACCAGGAGATTTAATCTGGATTTTAAAATTAAACCTCTGATAAATGATCACGTTCATTCAGAGAGGGTCAAACAAATGCTCCTTCACTGCAGTCTCTCCTCAGAAACAGTCACCTGTACATGCTGCTTCACGTTCACCGGCCTGGCGAGGAACAGTGGACGTCTTAAGAACATTTCACGAACAACCGTCACGCTCAGCGCCGTGTGAATGGCTATCTGTGTCTCGGAGGTTAGCATCAACACGGCCGCTTTTTAACTGAATGCATCCATCACAGTGGTCAGGAGGACACAGAGCGGCTCTGTGTGCCGATGGTTCCAGGTTTTAAAGCACACTGATCCTTCTGAGCATCGACAGGCTGCAACCAGAAACTCAGTGAACCGTCTTAATGAGCTGAACCAGAGAAGAAAAAGAAGGTGAGCTGAAGACATGTGCTGTTGGTGTAAGAGTCCGAGTCTAAGGTGTTGATTTACAGCCCTGACTGTCCTTGTCACTTCATCAATCCTAAGAAATAATCACATCTTTTTGCATTAATGTGGTGTCTAAATCATAACTGCTTTCTCTTTTAATGCACTTTGGTTGTGGAATAATCTTCAGAGAGAGCTAAAACTGGATTCAATGATATCTCTCAATGACTTTAAGAGCATCATTAAGAATGTGGTGACAGAGGCATGTGGTTGTTTTTCTTGAAAGCCAAATGTGTATTAGATTATTTATTTTAAACCTGTTGACTGTGTCATTTTCTATGTACTGTGACTCTGTGCAGCTGCTATTTTGGCCAGGTCTCTCTTGTAAAAGAGATTTTTTAGTCTAAATGGGACTTCCTGGTTAAATAAAGGTTAAATAAAAAATAAATAACACTGGCTTTTTATCAGGAGTGGACGGTAATGAAGTAGAATTACTTGAGTATAGGGCTGCTACAATTAGTCGGCTGATAAGTCGATGCTCAAAGTGGTTGACAACTAATTCAATAGTCGACATGTTTGTTTTTTAAGCTTTGTTTTCTTTCAAAACTGCTGCTGTACCTTCTGCTGTCTTGTCTGCCTTTCTGTCCTTGACACATGCCCAAACAGTAACATGGCTGACCGGCAACAGAGCTTGAAAGCTCAGGAGCATTTCACCAAAACAAAAGAGAAGAATGCTCAAAATCTGCAAGGAGGAACTTTCCTTCCACGACAGAACGTTGGCGATGCATAAGCATCTGAAAAGGAAGCACTTCGTGGCTGATTCAGTTTCTGATTTACAAATCATTGTATTCTATTTATATTTACAATGTACACAACGTGCCAACTTCACTGGTTTTGGGTTTTGTGGAAAGTTAGGACACCCCTGGTTAACATGGACCTCAAAGTTAATACTTAACCACCAGTTTTACAAAAATAAAGGAGATATGAGGCTGCCACAGAGACTGTTGTCCTGTTTCTTACTCCATCTCCTCCTCCTGAATCTGCACACTGATCTCTGATAGAAAGGATAATTTAAAGTTTTGAAAACAAAAGGACAAAGACGACTGTGAACTGATTAAATGGTTAAAGGACTTGAGCTTGTATAGCACTTTTCTACTCTTTTTGACTACTTAAACAGCTTTACACAGCAGGTCACACTTACTCATTCACCCCCATTCACTTCACTGATGGTTCAGAGTTTCTATGTTAGTTATCCGTCAGTATCTCTAACACATTCACGCCTTTTCATGCCCATTTACACGCCACTGACGCAGCAGTGGGAGCAACTTGGGGTTGAGTGTCTTGCCTAAGGACACTATCATTTCACATTAAATTATCCCACACAGATGTATCATTTCACACTTAAATGTGACATGAACCTCGTCAAAGACAATCCCGATGATTAAAACTTATGAGGAGAGCAGATTTCGCCAAGTGTCACTGAGTAACAATGGTGACCACAGGCTAACCGACATTAGCCGCCATTATTTGTACGACAGAAAGTGACTTCATTTCCTGTCAAGTCAATTCCTGTTGTCGTCACGTCCGCTGCTCCCGCCTTACTGCCCTGATTGGGCCGTTAAGCATTTAGCCGAGTGAAACCGTTGGACAATGGAGGCTGGCAAGACGGAGATGTATGATTTCAGAATCAGGCAGGTCTGACTACATAACTGTTTACCTTATCGTCACTTGATTTTGACTTTTACAAATAAAATGTGATTTATTAAAGAACAAGAGAATTCCAATTTCTAACTCAGGAAAACTGTAATCATTAAAGGAACAGGACAGTTTTAGTAAAGCTGACACTTTGTGTTCTTTACCAAAAATGTCCAATTTGGTGATAATAAGTTTTAAAAAAGCAAACATAGGCAAATATTGTGCTTCCCAACATAAATACACAAGTCAAAAATGTCCTTTACACTCCCAACCTGTATCCGGCTTGAACCTGTAACCTCCCAATCACTGACCAAGCGGACTCTCCCACTGCACCACCGACATATTCAAACATGTCCCATTTAAAGTGCCCTCTATTATCCAAGATCTTACAAACAAAAAAGAGGCTTTAGAGGACATTTTATGGCCCTGAAGTTAAAAAATGAAAAAAAAAAAAAAAAGATTATTTCAGATTTTTCAAAGATCTGCTGGAAGACTGTCCCCGTGCAGAGCCAGAGTTTACCTGAGTTCACCTGAGTCCACCTCTACCAACAGATTTGGGGACAGAGCTGTGAGTTTAAACCTTAAGTGCCAAAGACTTCCATTCACAATGCCTTGAAGGGTTAAAAAACACCTTTAAAAGGTCTTTGTAGAAAAAAAGAAAAAGAAAGTATAAATGAGAGACAAAAAAATCATTGTAAAAAAGTTATTTTTTCAAATTTTCAAGGATTCATGGGAAACTCTGAGTTGATGTTTCCATGAGCTTCAAATGGGGGTGAAATTCTGAATAACCTTTCCATTAAATTTAATTTGCCAAACTTTGCAGAAAATATTGAATACCTAAAAATATGAAAGAGAAGAATGTGATGAGTCTGGGTAACACTGTCCTGAAGAAGATGGATGTTTCGCTTAATGTTGGAATTTCTGAGGTCAAAGACGTGGAAGGACTTCCTCAGAGAAAAATAATATAATAATAATAGAAACGAAGAATTCAGGAGTGAAGGCACTTTTGCTCAGAATGTCTCACAGTCATCATCCACATTACTTTTGCTACACGTGTCGTTTTAAACAAATCTGAATTGTTCTCTGAAAATATCTAAAGGTTGTTCTAATGATTTCTTCTCCCAGTCCTGTTCATGCTTTGGAGACTGAAACTCTTCTAATTTAACACCAGATTCTTTCCCTGCACAGTCAGGGACAGTAAAGTCTCACCGAGGATCTTGCTGATGTTGGAGTTGTGCATGTCGGGGAAGGTCTGCAGGATCTTCCTCCTCTCGTCTTTGGCCCACACCATGAAGGCGTTCATGGGCCTCTTGATGTGCGGCTCGTTGCTGTTCCTGCCGCGGGCCTCCCTGAACACTCGAGCCTCGGCCATGTTATTCCCTGAGACACGGAGGAGAGAAGCATTAGTCTGACACTCACACTTTAAATTTATTTTACAGAGGAGGACTCTTGGCAGGTTTACATGGAGCCTTATTTTCTGACTAGAATCGAGTTAGAAGCCCAAACCAGATAGAAATGCTCCATATAAACACCTCAATCGGAGAAAACAGGCCAAATCTGAATGGAATTTCATTCGGGTTGCACAGGAGTAGAATATTCCTTTTCCCGTCTGACACATCTGAGAGCTTGTTTTTAAGACAAACTCTCAAAGAACTAAACATTATAGACAGTAGGAAAACAAGAAATACTGAACTATTTAAGAAAAAGTCCACAAAAAACTTAGATAGACCAAAATGTGGAACAAAATACGAACTGCAGGAAAACTCTGAAGGCTGGCTACTATAAGGCTAAACATCACAACTCTCAAATAATTCACTAAAACACCTTCTTACGGCCATCTTTGATAAATCACGTGATGTTTAAATAGATCTGTGCGTATCACGTGTCTGTAAAACAGCTGTTGTGATTAAATGTGGCGCATGTACACAGCAGATGGGAATAGATCAGGTCACATGAAAACAGTTCACCTAAGATCTTTAATCAGAATGATTTTAATCAGAATGAATAAAGTCTTGATGTAAACCTGACGACTCAGGGGAAGACAGCAAGTCTTTCCTGTTTGTCTCCTGTCCTCACACCTCTTCACCTCTCCATGTGACCGTAGCTCTGATTAAACCAGAGTCACACATGAGTTTATGTCCCTGTGGTCACTTCAGCCCTCCTGATGCATGTTTACTCCTCTGACTGTAAACTGAAGCACAATGAGCTCTGCAGCCTGTAAACAGAGCTGCTGCAGCAGCTGCAGGTGTGTTTGGACCGACGATTAAACAGCCCGTTAGTGTCCCTGCTCCTTATATTGTTTGCATCTGCAACCAACAAAACGTCATTATTCCAGTTACATCTGTTTACACTGGACCGACAGACCAGTATGGAAGAGTATAAGGGCCATGTTAGAGGAAGAAAATGAAGTGGGGGATGTCAACACTAAAATAACAAGAATAAAGTTAAATAACAATTTCATGATAAAAGTCGAAATGCTTTTTTTCTTGACACTTCCACTTTTTCTTGACATTTCGACTTTTATCACAAAATTGTATTTCGACTTTGTTGTCATTTCACCTTATTCTCGTAATTTCAACTTTAATATCGACATTTCAACTTTAATCTAGACTTCCCCAAACTTTTTTTCTCCATCTAACACGGCTCTGATGCTCTTCTGCACTCCAGTATGAGTCTGGGTTTGGTCAAATGTCTGGAGCTCTTGCTTTAGAATATTTAAGTATTCATGGAAGTTTAAACTTAAACATCTTAAAACTCAGTCTGATCTTTTAATATATGAGTGCAGATGAGATTATATGGGTGTGCACTAGGGCTGAACGATATGGACAAAATTTCATATCTCGATATTCATGCCACATATCTCAATATCAATACAATATGCCTACAGGTTTGGTGAAAACAAAGCAGTGCATTCAAGGGCAATCGTGAAGATGAATTTTTTTGTGATTTCTAGAGCTGCACAGGCAGGGCGATCTGCATCTCAATATAGATATGATAACGCTACATCGTTCAGGCCTAATGTGCGAGCTTAAAAAAAATCCATTCTCATTGAAAAACCTAAAATATTGAAATAAATATTAATAATGTGTTTATTAAAGGGAGAACATCATCAGCACTGCCAAATAAACCCCTGATCTGAGTGACTTGCTCAGTGTTTGATTATTTCACAATTATTAAATCTGTAAAATGCTCTCCGTGTCGGTAAAGGCCTTGGTTTATATCAAACTCGCTGTGACCTGCCTTGATTTCATTTAATTTTATTTATTTCAAACATATTAACAACAAAAATATATACAGAACAAAAAGTAACGAGGAAACAATAAGAAAGCAGATCACTAATTTATAATATTCGTCAGAAGTTACAGTGTACATGCTCGAACAGTCAAACTTATCTGGTCTACCCCTTTACTTTATTCTCAGTTACATATCTGACTTCTGTTCCACCACTGTGCTTCAACAGGCTGATCATGAAAGCAATTATATGGAGTTATGAAAATACATTTAAACATTCACCTACCTATTTTTATCCACATATAAATACCTCTCTACCTATCCCAAGTGTGAGCAGATAATCACTGAGGCTGGCTTTATTCTGATGCTTGTCACGAGGACATTTATGGAGATTTAAAAAAATGGATATAAATGTTGAATATTTAGTATTTGGAGTTGTTCTGAGCATTGGTTTTATTTCTGGGGCCGTTTCAGGAATCAGGTGATGACAGAGTCTAAAGTCTCCCACTGATCTGTGTTTGAGTAAATCACTGCCTCCATTTTAACACCTGAAACAGACTCTCTCCATCCTCCTCACAGCCGATCAGATCTCATGTCACAAACACACTTCCAGAATAATCACAGAGAAGAGGAGCCTGGAGAGCAAACATGTTGACACTGAAGACTGTTTAGCTGCTGAGGGTGTCCTTCAGCGCAGCTTCTTGAGGGGCACAATAAATATTTGTGTTGTTTGAATCCCTGCGTGTCCTCGCCCTCTCTCTCTTTGAGATGTGAGATCTGATGAGGGAGGGGCTTCATGAGTGTGGATTTAGCCTTTACACAGTTCAACACGGAGAGACGAGAAGGTGAAGGTAAATAAAGTCTTTTTGGTGCTACGCTGTTAGCATCACAGCGCACTCAAGTAAGCAACTATTCATGTAGACATAAAGTCATGTTGCACATCAAATTAAACAGGAAATACTCAGCAACACCAACGTATAAGCCATTATTTACAGGCAACAAACACAATTAAAACACCAAGCAAAAACAAATCCAAATCTGTAGGGGCCACCTGGTAAAAACCTGGCATCATACTCAGCACATTTTCACCCCGAGCTCCGACCTACAGCAAGCTACACACAATAAGACATCTCGTTGTTCTACGGCCAAAACTCAGGAAACAGGCCGAGATATAACCCTCTATATTTTACCATCTTAGGCCTCAATGGAGGCGTCACATTACCAAATATTACAGTTTTTAGGCTTATTTATAGACATGTTTGAGTAAAAAAATGTCAGAACAACAATCCAAAACAGTTTATTGTGTGGAAGAATTGCTGCATATACATTTTTAACACTTTGTTAACAAAATGCATATTTTTTTACCTTTGACTCAATATGCACTGTTTTCAAAATCCTCGCCTGACTATGTTGTTATAAAACTCCTAATTTTGCTCTGCATCACTTTACAACAATAGTCCTGAGCAGAGATGATGTAAAAATATTTTATTACTCATTTTTAGAGTTTTGCAGCCACTCCAGGATCATTTTCAAGAGATATTCACAATAAAATAATGCTTTATTCTTAGGCAAGGATGACATTTTCAAATTATTCTGTCTTCTATCTTCATTTACTCTGTCCCAGTAACACATATACTGATAATTCCACATCTGGACAAATCTCTCAAGTGTTACTTTTATAATGACAAAAATAATTCAAGTAGGCCTTGTGGTTGCAGAGATATACTCTTTTCTTTATGAGAATGTCATTGTGGAGCAGAAGGCTTAATAAAGAGGCTGTAGAGGTTAAAGCAGCGCTTACAAATAAGATAATATCAAAGAAACTGAGGGTTTCTGAGACAACAGGAGGAGGAACATGTGAACAGCAGCTTCCTGCCTGATGCTGATCTCCTGATTTGGTCTCAACATCATTTGTAATTTAAACTGACCCGTAAACTCTGAGTTTGTCTTCCTGTGGTGGTTGATCTGCTCGGCAGGATGATAGAAAATGGACTTGCTGCGTATTTCCAGCAATCCAGAGCAGGAGAGCTGTGAATGGCTGACAGACTGACTGAAGGGGCCGTGAGGTGGACTGTGAGAGCTCTACGTTTGTTCACACCTCCGAGGCTACGTGTACATGAAGACATGACTTAAAACGCAAAGATTTTCCTTTGCATATTTAAAGTTGATCCGCGTTCAGACGGAGACGCTAGAAACAAATGAAACCGCTGTAGTATGCATGCAGGGTCCAGTAGATGGTGATGCAGGTTTGCAGAGAAACAGCGCTGCTACAACACACAAACAAAGAAGAAAAACTTTTCACAAACAACAATGGCGAGTGGACGCATAGAGATGCAGGAGTTTCTTTTTGAACAAAAAAATCTGTCTGGATAGTTTTGTCTGGATAACAAAGCGAGCACAGTAAGCTGCTCACATGTTACTCTGTAGACGATGAAGCTGTTGTTGTTCCTGGTATGTGTGCACAGATGGGTTGAAAGATATATCATTATCGTATTGATATCCAGATATGAACATTCAAGACGGTGATGCATTAGCATCTGAAAAGGACGCACGTCGTGGCTGATTCAGTTTCTGACGAAGAGGGACAGTTGTCTCAATAAGCTAATTGGCTAGTTAGCTGCTAACATTAGCATCATCAGTATAGTGATCAGACGTCCCTGATTTCTGGGGACAGTCCCTGTTTTGGATGACCTGTCCCCGGTTAAAGCTGTCTCTGAAAATGTGCCTGATTTCAGTTTTTTACTATTGTGAGTCTACTAGAACAAAGGTTATTGCTACAGCCGTGTAGGAAGCAGAAAGCGTGAGGTAACAGGCTGAGCGTAGACTAAGACAACAGTTATTGTGTTGCCAAGTCTGCTCATTAAAGTGACTTTGGGCTTGCTCTTCTTTGTGTGAATCCCACATGATTATCACTCAGCTGCCACTACAAAGCAGACATGAGTGTGGTTGGTAGTTTGTCCTTTCCTCACCCTGTTTCCTGGTTATCACGCCTGCAGGAATCAACCCAACACACCCCCAAACACACTCACGCATGTGGAGCATACACAACTACACAAGAGCCATAGTTGCCAGGTCTGCTCATTATAAGTGATTTGGACCTCTAGCTGCATGTTGGTGTGGTACGCTGCAGTTCATGATGATGAGTCGACTAATCGCAAAAGTAGTGGTTTGTGGCAGCGCTAGTAGTCATATCGTATTGTATCGATATTGAGATATCTGGCATGAATATCAAGATATGAAATTTTGTCCCTATCGTTCAGCCCTAGTGCACAGCCTTCATTTGAAAGAGTACTACAAATGCAGTGATGTCAGCATTTCACCCTGAAACGCTCTCACTCTGGTTTACATGGAGCTGCATGGAGGAGCGCCTAGAAAATTCCCCACTCTGGACCTTGGTTTCAAAAGTTTACAGATTTTGGCAGTCCACATAGAGTTCTCATGTAAACGGAGACCAAAATGCAATGAAGACTTATCGAATTAGACCATCATAGGCCTCGTGTAAATGGCCCCTTATTTCCACTGGATTTTTGTGTGGATGCAGATCGTCCCTGTGGGTCTTTTGAACCCTCGAGGTGCCTCTCTGTGATTGGCTCCTTTGTCCTGTCTGACTTTTATAATGACGGAGTTGCTCACCGTCCAGGTCCTCCGGTCTGGTCAGGTCGATGACTCGGTGCACCATCTTCCCAGCGTCCTCCCCGAGTTTCCCCAGGTGCTGGCTCAGCGTCTCGTAGTGCAGCCGCTCCTGCAGGAGAAGAAGACAAAGGTTCAGTCAAAGAAGTCAGTATCAAATCCTAAAGCAGTGCTCAACAATATTTTTCAGCTGAAGATCACCAATGATGCTAATTGAAATGGCATGATCTACTTGCCTAAATTCTCTGAGAACCACAAACAGAACTTCAGATTTTAATAATCATCAACCAACTTCACAATCAAATATGCAATCTTCAGTCCATAAATGTGAGAAAGGGCAGGAATTAAAAATAAAGATTCTGTGGATTTGAAATCACTTAAGCACTTCACAACATATGCAGCCTAATACAAAACAAAACTCATCACTAAGGACTGGAACAATGTTGGCGTAGAATAAAATTTAGGTCATTTTAATATTTCTCTAATACTAAAAACTAATGAAGTGGAGAGAAACCAGTCAGTTTATTTTGCAGAGCAGATGGATTCACCGGATTTGTCATGGGTAAGCAAAAAGGTCGACCTGTGTGTCAGATAAAGAGTGAAGCATCTTAAACATCTCCCAGAATTGTCTGAAAGATCTTCAGATTGGTGACCCCTCTCCTAAATCATTCTGTGCTCCTGCCTGTTTGCTCCTTATTACTTCATGTCTGGAGCGAGGCCTCGCTGTGTGCCAGGCTTCTTTAAATTAAGACACTGGGGACGACTTTGCAGTGGCGACAGTAAAACTAACTGCTGGTTTGAGTTGGCGAGTCCAAAGAGCCCAGCAAACGGCACGGTGACCGTTTTTCTCTGGATGACGTTATACTTATTGTTTAACCCTTTAACTCTCAGCTCAACTGTTTGGTCAATAAATGCAGGAAGTTTTCATTTGCTAAAAAACATAACACATCTCTGCTTGTTTCTGTCAATGATTTGGGATACAAAAATAACTGCGAACATACCAAAAGAACTAATATTTTCTATGTGTAGGATTTATAAAGGTAAATGTTATCATTATTATACCATAATTATTATTTAAATAATTATCTTAGCCATCAACTAATGTGATGTAATATATATATATATATGTATATATATATATATATATATATATATATATATATATATATATATATATATATATATATATATATATATATATATATAGATAGATAGATAGATAGATAGATAGATAGATAGATAGATATACATATAATCTGTTATTCATAAAAACTTTGTTGTGTTTCCTGGCAAACTCAAAATCACCTATTCAAGTTATTTTTGCTATTTCATTTACAAACGTTTCTGCCTTTTCTAATTTATTTTGTACCAAACTTTTGTGCATTTTTCTAGGGATGGGAAATGTATTCCAGAGCTCCAACAAAGAATCGATATCATGAGTCTTTTTGCTTATTAATTCCTTTATCAATTCCTTCTACTGACAAGGTCCAGATGTGTCAAAGTGGTGGCTTAATTTTTTTTACAAAAGGCGCCTACTGCACGACCTTAAGTGAGTGGAAACACTTTGCAGAGGCAGTTATCTATGCTTTGACTTATGTTTGACATTGTTGACACTGAAACTCTGCAGGCCAACATTTATCCACATGGAAAATCTGCAGGAATCAATAAGGGAATTGATTATCAGAATTGTTAATAGCATTAGTATCAATAAAATCTTATCAATTCCTATCCCTACATTTTTCTGTAATCACCTAATCAGCTGTTGGTTTACCAATCTTTAAATCCCACACCAAGACAACTTCAGGTTTTTGGTTTGTTTATAGTTTCCTTTTTGCCTGAAGTATTGACGGAATCAAACAATGATTTGATTTGTTCTGCTTCTAAAAAAAATTCAATATCCCTGAATTTATTGATGACCTCTGCCAAAGTGAGCTGGTAGTTAAAGGGTTAATAAAAGTGTCTGACACGTTCAGTTTGCTAACCAGGCAGAGCCAGGTTAGTCCCCAGCATCCTCCTCTCCCTGTCCCTACGCCTGCCACTCCACGGCCGAGACAAATCACTCCCACCAGCAGCCCGCCTCAGGGCCGTCCGGCTAAAATTACTCCACCACGCTCCCAAACTGTGGTGGAAAACATCGAACCCTCCGCACTGCCACCGCTCCTCCCCCCGGGCTCTCCTCCTTTTCTGGTGACAGAGGCATTTTGTTTGACGCAAGGAATGGTTGCCGGGTGAAGTCATGCCGCGGTAGCCGCTGGCAGAGTCGGTGGAACTTAGGGGCCGGTGTGCGAGTGTGTGTGTGTGCGCGTGTGTGTGTTTATGGACGAGTAGTCGGCGCGGGCCAATGTCAGCACTACGGCGGGGCTGTAATCAGGCCCACCACAGAACATGTGCCTGGGCTGTGCCACGCTCACCGCAGGAAGCAACTGCCTAACAAAGGAGCAAAGAGAAGAGAAAAGGAGAGAGACGGAGGGAGAGAGGAGGAAGAGGGGATGGAAACTCATCCTGAGACCAGAATAAGACACTCAGGAGTCTTTTTTAAGCCTGTGGTGATGGACAATAGTCCAGGGAGGCTCTCAGTACTCATGCTGTAGATTTGGTCCTCCAGGAGGGCTGGGCAATTAATCGAAAAATAATTGACATTTCGACCCTCTAATCAAAGTAGTTTTACTCATGTCATTAGGCCTGTCATGATAATCAATAAATCAATCAACCACACGACAAATTAAAACGTCCTTGATAAGTTTGCCAGGCTCAGTAAATTGACACGTGCATGCATGTTTGTTTTCCTCCTCTCTCTCTACCAAACAGGCTGGATGAGAAGATGGGTCACTCTGTGCAACTTTCTCAACACCCGGGTGCGTTGGTTCTATAGCGGATTTATAGCGGAGTGAGCATCTGTCATTCATTCAATCTCAGTGGGGGAGGCGGGGCCGCTCGCACGTACACACACAGAGAGCTGAAGTGAGAGTCCAGAGGAGTAACAAGGAAACAAACACTAATATGAATGATGGCATGAAAGCGATGGTTTTTAAGCTGAGTGTGGGAATATTTTTGTTTTAAATAGAATGAACAAGGTGTGAGCTCATGAACACCGACGAGCTGATATGTCGCAATTTTTTGAAAGTAGTTGCGACGAAGAAGGGGAGGAGTAGCGGAGCCTTTGTCCAGACAGTCAGCGCTTACTGAGGCGTTTGGTCTGCAAACTAAATATAAATAAAACAGCGTAAAATGGTGCGCTCACAGACAGTATTCTTTGCTATATTGCAAAAGTAATGCAACCATTCAGTACAGTTGAAAACCCAGCAATGTTGCGAACGTTTGACAGACAGTACGAATTGACTGAGGGAAAGTACATGTCACAAACAATTTCTGAAACTTTAAAAACTCCATTTTATATACTGTTTTTTTATGTTGTGTTTGTTTTTATTGGAGTTTTTTTATTCTTTACAGAAACAGGGTCTATTTTTTTTTTTATTGTTTTTGATTATTATAATGATTTTTATTTACATGCAGTTTTTCCCAAAAGACTGAATGCACTTTATGGGTTTTGCCTGATTCTTGGTCTTTGGCATTTTGGGGTTTAAGTGCCGTCCTTGTTCACTTGAGTTCAGGGTTTTTTCCTGATTTCCGTAATGCCTGTATGTTTTATGTGCTATCATGTACTTGTGTGCTGATGCCTGCTGCTGAAAAACAATTTTCTCAGGGGATTATAATAAAGTTGAAATTGAAGTTGAAAGATTTATTCAAAAAATGTTTTTACACTTTGAAGGCAATGAAGATCAGCTGTAATAAAGAATCACTAATTATTGGATTGTCATAACTGGCACTTGTGTTTAACTTTAAATTGGCTTAATATGTCAACAATTAAAAAATACAGGTACAACATTTTGGCCTAGCTAGCACATCAGGCTTATTTATATCAATCTTTCAAAAAATTTAGTAGCTGAATTAAAAAAAAAAGCAGATAAGTGAGGCTAAACAAATTAACTAAAAATATAAGGGCTGAGAAGTTTTTCTCCTGATTCGGTTTTTAGGTAACTAATTGTGATTTCAATTATAATTGTGATTTTACAATATTGCTGATTTTTGCAATCTTTAGTTAGCTTTTTTAACACCAGTGAAAAAGATGAACAATGATGATGCCGACAGACTTTATCAGGATCGGAACACAGGGGTAAAAGTCTAATTTAGTAATTTCCTCATATACAGCTTGAAGATATATGGCAATGCTATAGGGAGGGAGAGTCTTTTTACCGGATTACAAACCCACAATATAAACTGTATAAAACTACAGTTTCTAGTCTGTATTATTTGTGTCAATCCTGGTCCCTGCTAACCTGACAAGCCAGATGGACAGCTCCATATATCTGCCACAGAAATATTTCACAAGTCCATCTGGGTAGGGGCCCCTTTAATTTTTTTTCAGGGGCAGAATGTTTAAAAAAAAACAACAAATCTTGTGATTGGATAATCGTTCTGCTCGTCACATTCATCACAGACCAATCCACATCAAGCAGGGTTGCCTCATATAATGAAGATGAAGATGAATTATATTTTTTCTTTTATATATTCATTTTATTTTATTTTGTTTATATTGACTGCTGATGCTGCTCAGTGATTTTTGAAGACTGTATGATGCAAAATGTGCCTGTTTGTTACTTGAAATGGCTGGATAAAGAATTGAAAAAAATAGCATACTTTTTTGTTAGCTGTTAGCGGCTAACTTAGCGGCTAACAGCTAACAACAGCTAATGACCGTTAACCGTTAGTGGCTAACTTAGCTGCTAACGGCTAACGGCAGTAAATGAGCGTTAGCCGTTAGCCGCTAACGGCGTTATACTATCGTCTTACACTAAATCGTACCACACAGATTATTCATTTAACACTTATATGTGACATGAACCTCGTCAAAGACTACAAGTAAACTTCTGAGGAGGGCAGATTTCGCCAAGTTTTACTAAGTATCTATGAGGACAATAGGCTAATCGGCATATCCGTTCTCAACTTCCGGTTTCAACTTCCGGTTGTCGTCACGTCCGCATTCTACAGCTCCCGCCTCTCTTCCCTGATTGGGCCGTTAAAATTTTAGCCGAGTGAATCCATTGAATCCATTGGTCATTGGAGCGCTACAAGATGGGATCTGCAGGATTTCAGCAGCTGAATCAGGCAGACCCATCTGCTATGCAAGGTTAGGTCCCTGCAACAGTTAGAAACATTCTTGTCTGTCCCAATGACATAAATAACAATCATAAATGTATAATTTTCTTTTTATTGAACATTTTGGTACATATTTTGCACACATCTGGTTCATAACAGCTGACCCCATTTTTCCTCTAATACTGCATCCTTAAGCTTTATCTCATGTCCTTCCTCAGTCTCTCAGCTTGTATCACAGACATAAAATAATTCTATCTATTCATGTACACCTGAGGTCAACTACTGTCACATTTTTAAAGAGAAAAAAAGGAAAAGTAGCTACAAACCAGAAAACTTTTTCTTCCAATAACAGACATCTCAAATAAAGTCTGACCTAATTGGTTTTATGTTTCTGACCCAACTTTCCCATATACTTTTGAATCTGTCGTCCTCCAGTCTCAAGGAGAAAGTTAATTTTTCCCTCACATAAATATTATGTGCAACCTCAACCTTGGGTACCTCCTTCTTTGTCCATTTTCTGGTATTGCTTTCATGTTGCAATCAACATTATTCTATAGAAATGTTTGTCTCCTATAACAATAATAAATTTAACGGATGCCTACTCACAGCCAGAGGATGAGATAAACTATAAAACAAATGATCTGAATGTTAATTACTGAAGAATAAATCAGACTATTGAGCTGTAAAAGAGTTGCACCACCAAACACTGAGTTATATTAGTTTACTGATATTTTCTTACACGTCTGCTAAAAGCTTTTCAAGAATTATTTTTAAATCAGTAATCCTGTAAAATCGTACTCACATAAATCTGCAAACTCAGTCCAGTGAGTTTGTCTTTTAACTTAATGTTTGATTTGATCCATTTTGGATCCGCAATTAGTCACAGCAAATGTCCAAAAAAAAAAAAAAATCATCCTTTTGAGCATGACTTACATACACTACACTCATAACATTCATACAGTCCTCTCATACTGTTGCTCTATTATCCACCTCTTGATTGCAAAAAGCAAACCAATAGACAAAAAGTTTAAGAAAAGAAAAGAAAAAAAAGGAGAGAAAAGCACAGAACTCTCCTTACCTCTTGGGACTCCAAGAAAAATACACATCTTTAGGTTGAAGCACTTAACATTATTATCTTTCAGGTAAGCCATATGTAAACAAATACATCTTTAATTTCTTGTTGAAGTAACTTCTGTTTCTGTCTGAGACTAACAAAAGCTTGGTAATAAATTGCATGCCACCATTGCTCTGTAGATAATGTGTAGATTTAAAGTTAGACTTCATCAGAGGGTAAAAGCCTTTGGTGGTGTTTTTAGTTTGGCTTTGTGGGGCAGAAAAAGAGCTGCAGCTGCTGCTCCGAATGATCACAAAACTCTCGACGAGCTTTGACGAATACGAGAAAATACAGAGAATTAAATCTGCACTGGAAAAAATACAGACTGAAGTTTTGGAGTCGGTGTGAAAAGATTGTTTTTTTCATTCATTAGTGTTGGCAAAGAATAAAAACAGAACCCTAAAAGCACAAAAACCAAATGAAAGCTCCTATTTTAACAAACTAAAAACGAATAAAAACTGATTCCAACTGAACTGGAAACAAAACGTAAGAACAATAAACAAGCTAAAGTTCACGAAAGCCCTCGTGGCCTCGCTCCATGTCAGGGAAACATGATTTTTAGCCTTCGTTATGACACCAAACATGCAGCTTTTCCATGTTGTGTTTTGACAATCGTTAGACGAGAGCTCTTTTCAACAAACTGCTGGGAGGAGACTGGATGGAAAAGCAGCAGAGTTTGGAAAGCTGCAGGAGGAGCATCAATAGAGGTGGACGGATCCAAATGCAGATTAACAGCAGACCTGCGGGACACAGTTTTCAAACCCAGAGATTTGTTCGGTCCAGGCTGAAAAGGTTTATGGACCGAGGCCTCTGTTTCTGTTTTTTCATTCCGATGACATGGTTAAACTAACTATCAGGCGTGTGGGAAGCGTGATGCTCAGAAATCTGAAGAGAAAATGAAGCCGAGTTTTGAGGATAAAACAGTGAAATCCTGCAGGGCTGACTCTGAAAGGCTTCAGGGACCAACCTATCACACGCTCAATCAAGCTATTGAAGCAGCGCTGAATGAGAGCTAAAAAAGCAAGAGGCACTTGACTTTAAAGCAAAGAATTTAACTTAAACCAAGGACTTTCTGAATGGAACAAAGGCCACACAGGGTCAGAGATGAATTAAAACGAGAGGAGAATTAAATACTAATTAGGAATAAATTACAGCACAACGTAGAGAGGGGAAGTTGAATCTCAAGCCAAACACTGAAGGCCTTCACACCTCACCTCATGTTGCTCATTAAAAAAGCTAATCAGCCAATCACAGGACAGCAACTTAAAGTGTTCAGGCATGTAGACACAGTGAAGGCAGCTCAATGAAGCTCAAACAAACATCAGAACGGAGAAGAAAGACTGTCGGTGCTGTATGAGAGTTTCAAACTGCTCATCAACCATCTCTGGGGTTTACAAAGAATGGTCCAAAAAGAGGGAATATCCAGTAGGTCAGAGGTCACAGAGCAATGGCTGCAGCAGTTGGATAAGACTGAACTGAAACTGATAATTTAATTTTTAGTTTATTTTCATGTTCGTATAATTTTTAAATCATCTGAACTTTAACTGCATAATATCTGTGCTGTGTTTACTGTTCGGATTTTCAAGTTTTTATTTAACATTAAAGCCATGGTGTCAAAAATGTATATATTTTTATTTATTTATTTTTTTTTTTTTGCACAATTATGAAACACACAAAAGTCAAAGATAACAAATTAAATGAGGCGCAGGAAGAGGCAAAAAGCTCAAAGGGCTTATTTGAAACCTCCACCTAAAGTATATTAAAGTTACACAATATTGTATGCCCATTGGAAATTAAAAAAAAATAGGAAAAAAGAGAAAAAAAAAAGCAATCTATCAAAAACAAGTTAAAAACACATACCACCACAATTAAAAAAAGAAGAAAAAATGAAAGATCAAATAGAAAATGTGAGAGGTGTGTATGATTGTGTGTAAGTTCTATGAGGGATCGTATTGCCAATGACTCCAGAGATAAAATGACAATAAATGAAAACAAAAAAATAATTAAACTATGTACACATAACTGACATGAAAGAGAGAAACTATTTCAAAGCAGTGATTAGATGATCCTTTAAACATCTTTTATAACAATTTGTTGAGGAACATTTCTTTAACAGGAAAGACAAGTTATTCCATAATTTGCTGCCTCTGTATCGGAATCAAAACTGACCTCTGCAAGGAGGAGGTAATTAGATATGTTAATGTTGAAGTTTATTAGCCTGGAATCAGGACAGCTTTACCTGGAGTGTTTACAAGGTACACCTTTGAACCTGCTATTAGGAGGGTGTACCTAATAAAGTGGCCAGTGAGCATATATGCAATATGTGGGCAATAAAGTATGAAAATCTCTGGGTAAGATCATCAGCCTCATGGGCTCTTGTCACAGTGTCTTTACATAATGAAGCTCCGCCAGCTTTAAACTTCCAGACATTCACAGTGATTTGGCAAGAGTCAGGCCACGCCCCCTCGCACACTGCTGGAGGTGGAGTCAAAAAGGACGGCCTTCACAGCGGAGGTGTGGTAAATGCTACAGCTTGAATCAGCAGCGTGGATGAGGATTTTGTCTCTCATACTTTTGACTGCGGTTAAAAAAAGATGGACAAAATTTCAAATCTTGATATTCATATTTTTAACAATCTATTAACATACAGTACAAGACAAACACCATTGTTCCTTTTTTCAATTATCTTTTTATTTATTTTTAACAATCTATTAACAACCAAGACAAACACTATTGTTGAGTTTTTTTCAATTATCTTTTTATTTATTTCTAACAATCTATTGACATACAAAATAAACACTATCATTGTTCTTTTTCAATTATCTCTTTTTTATTTATTTATTTTAACTTTTTTTTATTGGGGTTTTTCTTGCCAAATACAAACAGAAAGAAACCAAATCCAATACATCAATAAAACATGAAAAAATAGAATAAATAAATAATTAATGTACATGTACTTAAACACAAATGATCACGATAGCAATTGAGATCATAATTATAAACATATTAAAATAAATAAATAACAAATTATAATTTTTTATTGGGATTACCTTTGTTATAATAATCTATAAATGGATGCCATATTTAGTCAAACTTATTTACCTTCCCTTTCAGTGTATATTTTATTTATTCACACTGCAGATGTTTCATTACATCATCCATTAAAGCTTGATAAACTGGAGGAGACAAACGCCATTGTTGCTGTTTTATATTAATGTATCTCTAATGCTCATATCTCAATATAGATACAATAACGATATATCTTGAGCCCTACTTTTGACAAAAGTTTGTCTGAGAAGATTCAAACATGGCAGCCTCGACTCAAAGCCCTCCTCCTCTCGGCTGACGTCACGTCTGAGCTTTTCAATCAGACCCAAATAAAAACTTTTAAAAACAGAGAAAGTGGGAGCAGGAACAAATCCCGTCTGTGCTGCGAAACTCTCCGGTGCTTTCTCTGGCTCTGCAGCCCGCCTGCAGGACGTATATTTCTACTTTAAGAGACACTCGACCCCTTTCGTTCCACCCGGTTTCTCCTCTCCTTGGCTTCGGCATCCCTCCACCGTCTCTACAGCAACGCTCCAAACATTTTTTTTCCTAATCCACAACGTATTGAGCTCATTACCGCAGTTACAACTCGCCCACCGCCAGCACGGCGTGCCTCCAGCTGACCCGCAGCCGTTTACTGTCTCCTCCTGGACCAATCACGTCCTCCCCCTGTTTCTTGGTGTTTCTCTTTGCTCTGCAGCCTCCTCTGTGCTGCCATAGAGCTGTCAGTCAGCCCTTAACACCCCCCCACCACCAACGACCGCCCTTGAGCAGCTCCGGCTCCACATTCAGGCCTCACAGAGTCTCTGCAGGTGCCAGACGGAGCTTTGTAGTCTGCATAACGTTTATCACTCAGCTTCAGATCCAGCCGCGTTACGTCGACCTTTAATCAAGACTCTGAGGCGTCAGGCTCGCGTCCTACAAAGACCGAACTCTGCCAACATAAACATCTATACAACTGTTTCCTGCAGGCTCCCACTGCAGCTTCAGGGTTCAGGCTGAAGACACGGCTCGGTAATGTGCAGGATCAGGTTCAGGGATCTGCTGAGTCTCAAAACTGGAGAAAAGTCTGAGACGAAAGACAAAGGAGCTCAACGCTGAGTCTGAAGGAAGTTAAAAAAAACAATCAAATAGAAATGTGTGTTTTTTTTAAAGAGTGGAAGAGACATGAAGACTTTAAAGGCAGAATTAAGAAATGTCCTCCAACGACCTGTCCCCTGTCTCTAGGTCAGAGACACTGGCCAATGACAGCAGAGAGCTCTGCATGTGCAAACGATCACAGATGTAAACTCAGCACAGTCAGTTTGCTCGGGGCAGAGGAGGAGTTTGCAGAGCTCTGAAAAACAGTATTGCCTCTCTCATGATGATGAAGAGGGGAGAAAAGTTGGTGAGGAACAGCAGAAGAACAGAGAGAGAGAGACTGCTGCATTTATTTGTCTCATTAAACATCATGTCTTAGATACAAACTAAAGTCCTGAATACACACACTCAGTATTTAAAGGTGCGGTGAGTAGAAATTAGCATTTTAGCGACATCTAGCGTTCAGATTTTAGAATGAGCCCGTCTGTTTCTAAAACATCACATCACTAAGAGCTGGTGAAAACCAAAAAGAATCGTGAACAGGGCGTCATTTACAACAGTTACCAGGTGAGGTTTTGTCATTCATATTTGTAACTATTATTTAAAAAGATTATACGTCAGTTAAGATGATGATTATAGGTTTTGTAAACCTTTGTAGACTAATTTTTGTCCCTAAAACCCGCCTGTAGACAACATGGTGGATCGTTATGTCAGCCTCCACAGAGGGGAGAGCCACGGTGTATCGATCTAAAAAGCTTTTTCTAACCTGATAAAAAGAAGAATCCTCATTTTATGAGGATGATTGTACACCTATTCATATCCTATATTCACTGTTTCTGTTCGGTAAAATGCTGCCAACTTCTACACATGGCACCTTTAATCAATCAATCAATCAATCAATCAATCAATCAATCAATCAATCAAACTTTATTTAGATAGTACTTTTCCTACAACATATGTAACTCAAAGTCCTATAAATGCTGTCTACTCTGAAAAAGTTATGACGTCTCGGCATTGGAGAGAATTATTAGAAGAAAAAGTGATTGGACCTCCTCCTGTCCCAAGTATTTCAGAAATATCATCTTCCAGTTAACGAAAACCTGCGAGCGTTAAATGGTGACAGCTTTCCTGTTTGAAATGACTCCTCATCATTAAACAAAGGCAGCTGAATTTTAGTCCGTCTCTTTAACCTGATCAGCTTAGGGCTGGGCAACTAATCGAAAAATAATCAAAATCCACATTTAGACCCTATAATCGAAGTAATTTTACTCATGACAATTATTTTGATTATTTTCCCTGTGTAAGTCACGTGACCACGTCCCCTTCATACAGTCTACGTTCACTTTCGCCAAGAGCGAAGAACATGATGCCAACATGAAGGAGACAAGCGCCAATCTATCAGAGGACCTAGGAGCCAAGAAAAATACCATCTCCATTGTTTGGGCACATTTTGAGTTCTGTGCAGAGGGCATTGAGCAGAAAGAAGTGACGTATAAATACTGCAGGAAGACCATGTTGATGACCATCGGTATCACCATGAATATGTTCCGGCATAGCATAAAATAATCGTTCATTAATCATAATCGGGGTAAGACCTTCAATTAATCATGATTTTAAGATAAGGTAATATCGTCCATTCCTAGATCAGCCCCAAAGTACCCGATTTCAGGAATGCTAGCATGCTCTCCAACAAACATAGGAAAAGTGAATTATTCATGTAGAGATATAGTCATGCTGCACAACAAATTGAACAGGAAGTTTTCAGCTACACACCATATAAGCCATTTTTACACACACCAAACACAAAGTCAACACCAAGCAAATGAATAATCAAATGACCAAATCTGTTTCATTTTGATTCAAGTTTGGGTTGCTTTGTATGGATTTCTTTGAATGAGAAAGTGTCGAGAGTTCTGCTTGATTTTTTCAAAAAGAAACAGAAAAAAACTGTTGTAATTGGGTGTAATGAACACCAAAAGTACATAAAAGTAAAATATAAAGTTTGGTATATCAGAAATGTCAAATGGGACTAATGGAGCCAAACTGTGCCAAGATTGGGCCTGACCACTCTGTAGTAAAACCTCTCTAACTTTGCTCTGCATCACTTTATCAGACTCAAACTTGGCAGAATTAATGTTCACACATTTTGACATTCATTCATAGAGTGCTAAACTGTAACTGCATCATTCCAAAGAGATATTCACAATAAAAACTTGTTTTTTTAGGCGAGGATGAAGTCCTTTCAAATAATTCTGACTTCTATCTTCATTTCCTCTGTCCCAGTAACACATATCCTGATAATTCCACATCTGGACAAATCTCTCAAGAGTAACTTTATTATGACACCAGAATAATTCAAATAGACCTTGTGGTTGCAGAGATTCACACTTTTCTTTATGAGTATGTCATTTTCGAGCAGAGGGCTTAAAAAAGGGGCTGAACAGGTTAAACTCACATCCCAGCTCCTCTGGCACCAGGGCCTGTGCTGTAAGAAGTTTTGAGAGTTGTGTTAAAGAAAAAAAGTCGACGCAGGCTTCTCTCTGCACGCACACACTCGCTCAAACACACGGTGGCTATTTCAGTGAGCTCTGGCAGCCGCAGGCCAGCTGGAAGCAGCGTAAGCGTAAGGTGATACTCAACAATGCCACTAACGGGCCGGCCTCTCGTCTGTGCACCAGCTATAATGACATTAACATGGCCAAGGCCGGAGCAGAGCCAAACACACACACACGCACACACACACACACACCAACACACTCACAAAGGAGCCCCGGGATCACTTTCAGCTCTCAGGGAAACGTCTATGCCGTGTATTCTGAAAGTGAAACGCCGCGGGACAGAAATACACAAACAGAGAGCAGAATAATCACAAACACACTCGCTCTGACGTCATCACATATCGCACTGCATGTTCAATCAGCGCCCAACGTATAAGCTAGGGGTGCCAAATTATTAAGTGTTAATTGAGATAAAGTAATTACAGTCATAATCATTGCGCTGTGTTTTTAAATTGCGTTAATCAAATTTTTAATATAATTACACTTTTTGGGTATTTTCAGAGGGATGAAACTTAAAATACCAGGGCAGCTGGTGATTGGATGATCAGTCTGCTCGTCACACTCTTCACAGACCAATCACATCAAGCCACAGTATGACGTAGCAGCTCGACCCTGTTGTTAGCTGTTAGCTTAAACTACGAGTACGTCAGTCCTTATACTATTGTCTTATCTTACATTAAATTAAACCACACAGATGTGTCATCTGCCACATGTGACATGAACCTCGTCAAAGACAAAACCCACCAAGTTCTCCCGGTAACCTTCCGAGGACAGCAAATTTGATACGTATGGTAACCATGACTACGGCTTGGCGTTGTTAGCACAGCATTTCTGCGTCTCTCTGTGTACCAGCAGTGGAGAAGAGCAAAATCCTGATTTCCCATCAGAAAGCTTGAAGTGTGGTTTTTTTTCTCCTCTTTTAAAGGAGAAATCGAGTCCATTTCTGATAAAACTGCAGATCTTTCTGCATCCACAGAGATCACTTTTACACGCCACTGTTGTTTTCAAACATGCAGTCACTTCCTGTTGTCGTCACATCTGTAGCTCCGCCTCTGTCCCCTGATTGGTCCGTTAAAGCAGGTTTTCCCTTCAAATCAACGCCCCCTGCTGGCTGACCCCATGTGCTTGTCTCTGTGTTTGTTGTAATATGTTGCTCATGTGCTGAGGTGTTTTTTTCCAATCCCACACTGCTCCCCAGGCCGGTGCTCTCCTTTCCTCTTGTTTTCTTTTCTGCAAGCACTTTGAGTTACACATGTTGTAGGAAAAGTGCCATATAAATAAAGTTTGATTGATTGATTGATCTTATCTTGTTTTATCATGCTCTATGATTTGTATACATAGGATACTTATAATGTCCGACATCTCTACCTGTCCTATGCTTGCCTAACTATGTTTCCTTCATAGATAATTGATTATTTGTTTATGTAGTTGACTGACCGTATGCATGAATGTACAATTGAAATCTACAAATGAATGTGGGATAAATAAAGTTGTCTGAACTGAACTGAACTGCTGTGCAAGTACGGCATTGTGAAACACAAAAAAAGACGGCACGGGCTCCGAGCTCTGAGGGAGGATTTAAGGAACGAGTTTGTTCAGCGGAGAGAAAAACAACAGAGAAATCCAAGGTAAAGAGAGCGAGCTGGAGGTGGAGCAGCTGAGTCACACTCGCAGCATCCAGCAAGTTCCATCCATGAATTGTTTAAGACAGAGCAAGACTTTGAGCTCTTTAGAGAAACTCACACACAGAAACACGAAACAGAGCCGAGGCAGAGAGTCTTTGAGCTGCAGTCGTTAGGTAACCAACAACAAACTGACAACAAACAGCCAGCCTGCCGGCCTCCTCCAACCGGAAACAATTACTTTGAGACTTTCCAAATGAGATTTTTATTAGGAGGCATGGAGCAGTAAACCAAATTACTGCAGCGCTTTGGTTTTGTTCTTATAAAGCTGAAAGTATAGAGCTGGAGACGCAGGCTCACCTTTTTATTTTCATGGTAACGCAGCCTCCAGTTTGAGCTGAAGGGCTTCAATCCTGGAAAAGTACAAGGTCACCATGATGGGGCAGGACTTAAATCCAAACAGTTGTAATGGTGTTCATTGTGTCTTCAAATTTCTTAGTAACAGTTTTCTTTCTTTTATCTCTGACACGTAGATTTTTCACGTACCTGGACATGTTTCAGCGGAAACTTTCGCCTTCCTCAGAAGTGTCACCAGATGGTAAGTGTGACGTGTTAAATCAGCTGATGTTAAGGAGGTGTGACCCTCCTGTCAAATTTTCTGACAGGAGGGTCACGCCTTCCACTGTCTGCTCGCCTCTGCAGGAGGCTGCTCCAAGTGTGTGAGAGCATATATGCCCCCTCGTCCCTGTTCATCATCCCTGGGCCTCGTTTCCTGATGTCGATGGCTTCCCTAACCCGCGCTGGTGTTTGTTGTCCTCGGTGTGGATGACTCTGGCCTTGTCCCAGTCCATCAGATGGTTTTCTCTTTTGCAGCGGTCTGTTATGGCAGATTTCTAGTTTTCCTGTTGTGCTATTTCTTTGTTTGTCTTGTTCCTGTTTCTTTTTCACACTCCTTCTGATGTTCTCTCCTTCATGTGCTGAAACTCCTCCCCTTCTCCCCAATGTATGTTATATTGCATGATTGGTATGGTATCTCATATATGACTTTTATTGTTTTGTTCGATTTTGTTCTTGTACCAGCATTTGTCGCAGTTTGATGTGTGGTTCGACCGGTGTGTTCATGTCATATTTTCTCATGGCTCTCTGGATGCGTTTGGTGATCCCTCTGACATATGGTAGTGTTGATGATAGCAGTTGGTATTGTATTTTAAATTTACAATTGGGAAGCCTGAGTGGTCATCATTACAGTGAGGTAAATCTTTACAGGATCATGATTTGTAGAATCTTTTTTAATAAAAAGTACAGGTGCTGTGGTGTGAGTAAATGTTAAAAGGGATATTCCATTCCTATCGTCTGGTTACACTTCTGAGGAAGGCGGAAGTTTCCATCAAAACAGATCTACAAGTCCGACCAGATTAGCCTCACCTAGTGCAGCAGCTGGATCCACCTTCCAGCCAATCAACAACAGCCAAAGAGACCTTCATCAGACAAGAAGATGAAGTGATGCAAAACAACTTTTGTTTAAATTTAAAGACATGAATCCACTTGGTACAAATGCGTAGATCAAGGAAGTTTGCATTGTGCTGTTTTCTGGCCTGCAGGCCTCTTTAAAGCCTCTGGGATTATTCGCTGTGTTTGGAATCATCCTGTTAATAAAAAAGAAAACGAAAGAAAACTTTTTCATGACGCTTTAACGTCAAAGGTTATCAGCGAGAGCTAAAAGCTGTTAGAAGGATACTAATGAACAACAACACGATGGTGCATTTCTAATGTACGACGTCTTGTTTCTTCATAAATAATCGACCTGATCACGTCGGTCCTTGTGGCTGTGGCATTATTATATGAAGAACTGATTATCAAAAACAACGGCAAATACTTTGCCACCTGGTTACTTAGCAGTCGTTGTTTTATGCAGGCAACTTCAGATGCATTAATAATCTCCCATTAACATTATAATCTCATGTGCGTGTTCTTGCTGTAACTTACAACTTACTTACAACTAATCCTAAACCGGTTTTCTATATCCCATATAGCTTGGCAACCAGGAAGTGCTAAATGCTAACTCACCTCTGTGTTTCATTCCCGCACCGCTCCATTGATTTAAACATTTTGGATTTTTTCTTTGTAAACAATTATTTATCACAGAATCTATTTTTTGGAGTTATGAGTCTTTGAAGAAGCTTGTTTCTTTGGTTCCATGATTTAAAACACTGATATTAGGAATTTCTGAAAGGTTATCATAAGATCAGCCCATCTGAATGGGTTCATTTACCTGCAGAGGAATGGTTAGAACAAAGACAAAAAGACAAATCCAAAGGCAGTGACCAGTTTCCAGCCTGTTAAGTGCAGTCAAAATGCATTTTTGTAACCAATAGAACTACTTTTTGCTCAAATGTCACGACTTTAACTAATGTTAATTAGCAAGGCTACTTTACAAACTCATTAATAAACACGTGCCTTCAGACTTTAGTGGTGCTTTAAACTTAACTCTTAAAGCTTGTTTTTAGGACAAACTTATTTGTGTATTTTTACCAGACCTGTGGAAGACAACTCACATAAAAGATTAATTCACAGTTTATTAGTTTAGGCTGTTGTATAATTTATATGTATGAGTTTCTTAGTGTTTACGGGTATAATGACTTCTAAAAAAATCAACTTGGGACTTCAGATGAGCACAGCAAAGATATAATTTGCCATATTTTGGATGTTTTCCTCCTGCAGACGCAGTGCAAACAAGTCCAAAAAAAATGGAAAAACAGCCTATCCTTGGAGTGCACCAATCATGACCTAGATGGGGGCTGGTGGGTTCAAAGTCTCCACCCCTAAAATATTCATGAGCAGCTCTCCTCCTCCCTCTGCTGCAGCCTGGGATCAATTGGACAGGAGAGGCCGTCTAATCACGCTCAACGTCTGATCCCCGAATCTGCGACTGGCTGATCACACTGATTGAAGATGTTTTGGAATATGGATTTCCCCCCGGATATGAGATCCGGGTACAAAGGGTCTGCCTCCTTCAGCGAGGGGGGTCTTTTCCCTGAGAAAGACCCTTTAATTGGGCTGAAACCCCGAGGCCGAGGACCCCCCCCCAGGGCAGGAGCAGAGCTGGACTCCATTATACACACAGACACACACATTAATGTTAACACTGAGTCCTCTCCAAAGAAGCACTCAGTCACTCCACGCCGAGGCTCGCACACGCACACACGCCAAAACCATCACTTGTCATTGGCCCAGCTGCTCGCTCTTCAAAGCGGCGGGCTTCTGGGTGGCCGTGCGGACGAGAGGAGCGGCGGGCCGGGCCAAGCAACACCAAACATCATCCACGAAACACTCGGCACGAGCTCAGCGAAAAGTCTGCACACTCGACTCGTGGAGTGCTGCAGAGAGCAAAGGAGAAAACGATCCGACAAACTCATCCTTAAATCCTCTCCACGTTATTAACCCTTTAACTCCCTGCTTAACTGTCTGACAGAGGTCAATAAATTCAGTGATATTTAATGTTTAATGCTTAAAAACTAAGCGTTAACATCATAATAGCTTTAAACACTACACCATTTGGATAGAAATAAACTGTCATTCATTAAAAAACACTTTTCTGTGTTTTTAAAATTTAATTTTATCAATTTAGTATCGATTAACATAAGTACTTTTATCACTAACTGTACTGATTATTGCAACTCCCTTTTTCGCTGGTTTCCCAAAAAAATCTCTGAAAAAATTACAACTCGTTCAAAATGCTGCTGCCAGAGTTTTAACACACAAAAAGAAAAATGATCATATCACTCCTCTCTTCCATGTTATTAAAGCTCTACACTTCAGGGGTGGGAGAAAAAAAATTGATTTTTTTGTTTGACGACTTTCCAATCAATGTTTTTGTTCAAAAATCCTTTTTTTTTTAATTAAATATAAATGCTTCATTTGAGTCTGTGTTAATAAACCACTTTTAAATGCATTCCAGGCTTTTGAAGAGAGACTATAAACAGCTGGTTAAAATATATTGCTGAATAAATCCTAAAAACGGACTCACATGTGATGTGTATTTTTCCTGATATAGTCTGTCGGCATCATCATTGTTCATCTTTTTCTCTGGTGTTAAAAAAGCTAATTTAAGATTGCAAAAATCGGCAATATCGTATAATCGCAATTTAAATCGAATCAACACACCTAAAAAAATCGTAAAAAATTGAATCGGGGGAAAAGTGAATTGTCCCAGCCCTACAAAAGATAGTGTCGTTTATCTCACTGAGAAAATTTAAAAGGACCATAAAGAGTGTGGTGACAGAGAAATGTAACTCCTTCTCATGAAAGGTCACTGTATATTTAGTAAGCCTGTTTTAAAATGTCAGTTGTGTGCTGATATAGTTTTGTCTTGTTTTTTAAGTCTGTAGCACTGTGTTGGCTGCTATCTTGGCCAAGTCTCATTACCAAAAAATCAAATCGGGAGAAAAGCGTATCGTCCCAGCCCTACTGCTTAAGTAATTTTATTGCTATATTATTAACAAACATCTTCTAATTTATTTTGTCCCAAATGTTTGTATGCCATCACATTATCACCTGTTTACTTTTAAAACTTTTCAGTCCCACACCTAGAAAATAGAGAAGTTTTTGCTTTGTGTGTAGTTTTCTCTGTTCCCTGAACTGTTAAGGGAATCAAATAATGACCTGATTTGTTCTGTTTGTTCAAACATTAAATATTCCTGAATTTATTGATGCTCTCTGCCAAACAGTTGAGTGGATAATTTAAGGGTTAAGGCGGCAATGTTATGCTGCTCCCACTCTTTGTGCAGAGGGAAAGTGATCACACTAAATCATGAAAATGAAAATAACATGAACGTATGAACGCATTTCACAAAGAAGCAACCAAAGGCCATGATAGTCATCCAGCTAAATTCAAATCATGTCCAAAAACATCATCAAGTCCACATGAAAACCGTAGAGAAGCTGGATTTAGTCTGAGTGATGTCAGCCATTCTGTTACTAAAGAGGCCGACTGCTGGTTTTCAAACACGACAATCGTTTCATGTTTAAGTACTGGCAACAGTGCAGAGCTCTCCTGAAAGAGGTGGTCTCGGCTCACTACCAAAAGAGCTGCTTGCTTGCAGTGAGGAAACAGTGGACCCAGGCAAAGACACAAACAGGGCGATGGATTAAATCATCAGGTAACCGGACCGATAAACCAAGCAATGTTTGATCCCACAGAGTCAGATTCAGAAAACATGTGAGCATCACTCAGATCTCTGCAGCAGGACTCAACGACATGGACTGACTCAGAAATCGGTTTAGACCTCACTGCTCAGTCCAGCAGGAGATTCATCTTTTCTAAAGCCATGTTTGAAACCACAAATGATAAAATTGTGTTACAACAAAAACGGGCTATCATAAACAAAGCCGGATCATACTAACCCATTATTTTTAAATTCTCATGTTTTGAAGTTATAGAGACTTGGTTTATTATAGAACAATGCAAATCATGTTTAAAGCAAATAATAAAACACTACCAGAAAGCTACAAAAGCTTTTCATCGTGTCAGAGAGTAAATATGAGCTGAGAGATGGAAGCAAATTTGTGTTACCAAAAGCTAAAAAAGAAGAAAATGAATTTCTTTTAAAGGGGTTCAGCAGTGGAATAGAGCTAATCTCAAACATAAGCAATGTACTTACTTTGTTCTGTCCAAAAAATCATTATGTGCATTTATATTTAGGAGTTGTATGTATGCATGTATATATACTGTATGTTTATATTATATGCTTGATTTTTATTCTTTCTTTATTGCTATTTTTTCTTTTTTTGGTTTCTCTCTTCCCACTTGACACCATGAATTGTGTAGCTTAAAAACCATTAATAAGTTTTGCTTCTGCCTGAGCCTTTTTCAGTCAAAGCTGTGTTTGTCTTTTTCTTTTGCTGCTATGAAGAAGATGTATGACTGAAATAAACTAAACTAAACTAAACGAAACTAAACGAAACTAAATTAAACTAAACTAAACTAAACTAAACTAAACTAAACTAAACTAAACTAAACTAAACTAAACCTCTACTGTTCTGCATCACTGACAGTTTCTCTGCAGATGCTACGGTGCAATAAGTGACCCTGCTATACAGCATATATTTAGACACACAGTCTACTAAAAAAAGATAAACATAACACAAAAAACATGAGCACTTGAATAAAGAACCTCCATCGATCACTGAATGGAAAGAAATAATTCAGGACATTTATAAGATGGAACAGCTGACATTCTCTCTGCGGTATGCCACCGAAAAAGATGAAAAATACCGGAAAGGCTGGAGATCATATTGTAACATGAAGTGATATCACCTTTTGTGAAATCTGTTCTGGAATAATAGAAGACTCTTGAGTTCAAAGGATCCATTTGCACATCTTACTGTAACCCTACTGTAAATCTTGACTGTGTTCTATGTTACCATAATTTAACCTTAACATCATGACCTAAAAAAAACAACAGGAAAAACAAAAAACATTCTGTACTTCATGTGATGACCTCTCCTTTTTTTTGTTCACTGTTTAAAATGTTTGTTAAAAAAATATATAAAAATAAATAAAAAAAAACACATGAGCACATGGACAGTAAAGTTAAAAAAAAGTGATACCAAACCAACCTTTCTGTTCATAATCTGTCCCTTCATTTGAGTTTCCAACATGTTTTTACTGAAATTAATTTCACTTCTGAAAAAACATTGGTTTGTTTTTGTCATTCCTTTAATTGTCTTCAGTCTAATTTTCACATTCACAGACTCAAACGCACAAAGACAAAAATATCAGATTTAAAGGTGAAAAAGTTTCACCTAAAAAGTTTATCACCTTCTGAAGTTGATAAAAGTCAATCACAGCAGAAAATAATTGTGACTAACTGGAACACAAGCATCCAAAGTAGCTGATTATTCCAAAAATGTCTGATTTGCTGAAGTTTAATTACTTTTATTGAGGTGCATCAGAGTGTGACCTTGTCATAGTGGACCTGCTCAAATTCTTTTATTCACTTCTGAGTGCTTTTATTCCGAATCTGCATTTTTAAAAAGCAGATCACATTTTTATTCTCTGTTTAAAATATTAATTAAAAAAGAAAAAAGTAATTAAGGCTGAAGAGAAAGGATGTAGATGGAAGAGAAAGTTGTGCCTCGTGAAAAGTACAGTTGATGTGTGTCACATGCACTGTACAGTATATGCATACTTTTGTGCAGCGTGTGTGTGTGTGTTTGTGTTTGCAGACCATTCAGCGTTTCAAACTGAATTCTTTTCTTCACATGAAAGCCAATGTCCTTGAAAACTGCATTTAGACCATGTGATTCTTATCAGTGAAACATGCCTGTGCGTCCTCTGATGTTCACTAATGTGATCAGTGTGAGAGGGGACTGTTTTTGTCTCTGACCTTGTTGCCGTTGTTGAGGCTCATGCTGCTCAGCGCCGACAGTTTGGCCTCCAGGCTCTGGTGTCCCGCCTGCTGCTGCTGCTGCTGCTGTTGGTGGTGGTGGTGGTGGTGGAGCTGCTCCCTCTGGATCTGCTCCCTCATGCTCCTCGCCTCCTGGATGGCCTTCATCACGGCGTCCTGGTCCCCGAACAGCGCCGTGGAGTTCAGGCTGGACAGGATGTCTGCGTGGAGGAGAGAGGGAGGGCACCTGTCCGTCACTTTGATTGACAGAAGAGGGCGGGAAGAGGAGCGTGGCCCCGGTGAAGGGTTCAGTTACATAAGGGGGGGAAATAAAGGGCCACAAGTGCTTAAATGGACTGGCTCCACAAGTGATGTCTCAGAGCTTTACAAAGACAGACAGCTGTAGAACAATAACAAGGAACAGAACAAAACAAAACCGGAAAATCCAAAGGTGCAGGACAACATTTGGGCAGTCATCCCTCTTAGTGCAATTCATACACCTATGGAATTTCTTAACATCTGAAATTCTCAAACAGAACTTAAAAAGTTCAGTGCAAAATTTAAGCATTTTACTATTTTAATAATCTTTAATGTTAAATGTAACTTGTGTTTTAGCCTCTAATTTACGACAACTGTGTCTACTTATTCATGGTGCTTATTGACGATATTCACTGTATCACTATATTTGTATAATCGTATCTGCATTCTGTATATTTTAATGTACTCTTAATCTTGACCAGGGACAAAGACTGCAAATTAGCTGAAGCTACACGTCTTATATACATTCCCATTTTCCATTCTCTGTAGCAATGTTGTATGTATCTTCCCTGTTAAATAAACATTAAGTAAATAAATAAACAGCTGGGTCTCACTTCCACGTGGTGCAGCGTCCAGCTTTCTGCTAGTGATCATCAACTGGAGGCCTGGGGGCCAAACCAGGCCCCCCACAGCTTCCCATTTGGCCCCCATAGTGTTGTCAAATTTTGAAAATACTGTAAAATACCAAATTAATCCTGAGTTCCAAATGAACGTGAGTGTAGCAGCACATTTTAACAAATAGAAGCCCGTTCCAAATAAACACTGAGTGTAATTTACTCGGCACAGCTTATGAGTCAAAGTTTTCAGAACACACAAGCAAAAGCTGAGCTCACAATTGACAGTTACGCTTGAAAAGAAACATGGTCAGACTGATAAAATTTTGTTGATACCAGTGTTGTTAACAATCCTGCTATTCGATCCAATTCTTTAACGATTCCCTTACTGATTCCTGTAGATTTTCAGTGTCAACAATGTCAAACACATGTCACAGCATAGATAATTGCTTCTGCAAAGTGTTTCCACTCACTTAAGGTTGTGCAGTAGGTGCCTTTTGTGAAAAATTCAGGCACATTTCTGACGCTGCCGAACCCTGCCTAATTGATAAGGGAATTGATTAGCAAAAAGACTCATGATATCGATTCTTTGACGGAGCTGTTAACGATTCTCAACTGGAATTGGTTTTCGATTCCAGTCCAGAGTCTGCATGGTTTATTTGTTTCTCTGGACATCCTGTCGGCTTCTCTTCCCTCTGTATGTCAACAAATGCAGGTTGGTGCATGACTGTGCAGTTACACTCAACGACCACAGAGGGCACCAGAGAGCTGAAACATAATGCTGCTTTAAACATCACCCCAGGTCATGTGTGCGGGGACATTTAAGAGCTTTTTTCTCCATTATTACAGAGTTTATAATCATTAAGGCTTGGCTATGCTTCCTTAACAAACAGACAGAAACTGAAGTGGACACACAGAAATGCTCACAAAACAAATAAATTGAAACCAGAAGTTTGAGACCAACAGCGATGATGTATTCATGGGTGATTAAATCCATTAATCAGACTCTGAAATAATGAGATGTTAGTATTTAAAATAACCCAACAACAAGAGTTCATGGTCAGGGTTGTTCCTGGTTTATGCCCTGTCAGGTAAATTGCACAATTATTTAATGCCCTTTGATTAATGTAATAACTAGGGTCTGAAAAATGTTTCTTCATTAATATTTTCCAAAACAACCCCCCTAAACCATAGAGAGTGAATCAGAGTGCTCGTGGCAACAACAATCAGTAGAAAGTTCCCAGTTAAAGATTTAAATTAGAAGTTTACACCTTTTTTAATTTGATAATGTTCACTATAGGAGGGAATGATTTACATGTTTATAAGAGACATAATGTTATGATACATACAAACTCCACTTCCTACACATCCATATAAGTTTCAACATGGAGGAAAATCTGGACATTTAATTTCAGCAACTTATTCTGGAAAATAAAACATCGATATCTGACAAGATGAGGACATTAGATTGTGCTTCTGTTTGTTGTCAACATAAAACAATAAAAAAAAATCTGACTACAACAGTTGGTTTGACAGAAACAATAGTTAAATTAAGGGTTTCTCACAAATTAATGAAAATAATTAAAGAAATATTGCTTCAATTTGGCCAATTATTGATGTTATTTTCACACATTTTCATAAAATAAAGGTCTGGATGTCATGTCGTAAATTTGTTGATCTCAATTGAATACAAGTAAAATCACACAAATACAACATTTAATTTAAGAGCTGTCAAAAATAATCATTAATTGATGCAATGTGAGAAAACGCCGCATCAAAGTGAAGAAGATCAGACCATGAAATGCATTTATTTTGCTTTACAATGAAAATTTTTGCCGCAGTTGATCTGAAAAGCCACTTCTGACTAATAAAGGACTTCATGTTCATTTGACTGCTGGTATTTTTTATCTAAAAAGCAGCCTGGTGCAGAAATACTATATATCATTTACTATATCTATAACTTAAAATATATATATATATAGCCTATATATATCTAATTGTTAAAAATGTAAATGCTCATGTACAGCTCCTTTATGTCTCCAGTAGTGTGTATGTTTTTTTATTTATACCAAGCCAATTTGACACATTCTACCTATTTTCATACTTTTTTTATTCCTCCTGAATCTTCTTTTTATTATTGTTCTAATTTTATGTTGCTTGCTTGTGACAAACTCCTTGTGTGTTTAAATGTACTTGGTAATAAATCCAGATTTAAATACAAATACAAATTCTGATCCTCACTGGGACTGGACTGTTGTGCCTCCTTTTTTAAGTTATTTATGTGTTGTGGAACTTTCTCAATTTAATTTTGCTATTTGTGCATGTCTTAAATGTTCTTTGATTTTAATTAATCTTTTTCAGTTGTTCTTTTTTCCTTGTGTTTGAACTCTTAGCTTTGTTGTCTCATGTCCCTCCCTACTGTCAAAGCACTTTGTAAACCCATGTTTTTAAAAAGTTCCATACAAATAAAGTTTATTATTATTATTATAATTATTGTTATTATTACCATTATCATTATCATTATTATTATGATTCGCTGCAACGTTGCTCTGCTGGTTTAACTGCCATTCTGATGCAGAAACGTGAAAGAATCTACATAAAGTTTTAAAATGATGGTTGGGGTCTTTACTCCCGAGTGCTTATTTTCATACAAACAAGTTATGGCTGTTTAAATGTTGACATGAAGTCATATGATCTTTGTTTTGCCCCCCGCTGATCCAAATGAAAGCAGATATGAAACCAGCCTCCTTGTAAAAACATCCCAAAACGCTGCATTGAACAGTATTTTCCTCATTTCTCCGGGCTAATCGTTGCCAAAGCTGTTTTCCAGTCCACTTGAACCCAAACATGACGGCTCCTCCTCCCACTTGTTTACGCGCCCAGCTTCACACTTCTGAGGCCGATGCATCTGAAGAATGAGTAAGAAAATAAATAAAAGGATGCAAAGTTTCCGTCGCCCTCCTCGTTTAATTAGCAGACGGGTAGGAAGCCCTGTATGCTTGGGTGGCCGTTAACGCGGGGCAAAAAATAACTGAGCACGGAGCAGCGGCGTGGCGTCCTCAAAGTCGCTGGTGAGATTGTTTAGTGGGGCGTAATGAGAGGCTTCAGATTGGCCTTAATAACAGATAGCAGAGGCAGGGGCATAAAAGGTCTAACGCGGGCAGACAATGATGTGAGGAAGCTCTTAAAAACCAAATAACGTGTGCTGGGTTTCACTGCTTCCGCTGCCGGGGTTTTCATTGGGGCTAAATACAGGGCTCTGGACTGCAGTAAACACACGCGTACACACACACACACACACACACACTCTGAGGTGTCTGCAGTCTATCAGGCACATGCGACGCCACTCGGTTTGTCTGTGTGTGGCGGGGAGGAGGTGGAGGTGGAGGAGGAGGTGTTTGGGTGGGTGATGTTTTTGTTTATCCGGTGGAGGGGAAGCTCTGCCTTTACCCTGTGGATGTAAGGCTCAGAAATGAACAATACACCGGTGTAACAGCGTGTCTGGTTGTTAATAATTCTCCCCCACAGTGTGTCTGTTTGCAGCTTTGGACTCGTGTGACTCTTATTGAACGTGTCGGTGGAGCCGGAGTAACAGGACTGACCCACTGACTCGCTGCTCCGGTTAATGAAGCACTGCTGTGGCAGACTGGCTTCGGTTACACTTTTACACGAACGTGGTGACTCTGCTTTGGGCTCAAGCCTCGAAATAAAGGCTAAACACTGAATGTCCCCACACTGAGAATCAAAGGTGCTGGGAAAAGTCACAGTTTGGTCTGTTCTCCTCTTTTTATGAAATATAGAAGATAAACTATCTTAGATTATCCCTGTTCACAGCTCAGACAGAGCAGAGCGGTCGACCTACAGATCCATCATTTAAACTTCTGTTCACCCATAAACCTATTTTTATATTTATCCATTAATCCATCATTCATGTAACATCCATCCATATGCACATACAGCTAATCATCCAAACATTCATATATTCATCCCTCTGTGTAACAATCCATCCATCCATCCACGCATCCATCCCTCCATCCATACATGTGTCAATGGACAATCCATCCATTTATCCATCTATCTTCCTGTTTATCCATCTGCATAACAATACATCCATCCATCCATCCATCTGTGTAGCAATCCATCATCCATCCATTTCACCAACTTATAGCCATCAATCCATCCATCTATCCATTTCACCATCCGTGTAGCCATCCATCCATCCATTCATCTATCTGTGTATCCATCCATCCATCCATTCATCCATCCATTTATCTATCTGTTTATTCATCCATCCATCCATCCATCCATTTATCTATCTGTTTATTCATCCGTCCACCCATCCAACAATCTGTGTAATTTTCCATCCATCCATCCATCCAACCATCTTTGTGACCATCCATTCATCCACTTTTCCTTCAGTTGACCCCTCGTCCATCCATCCATTTCACCATCTGTGTAGCCATTCATCCATCCATTTACCATCTCTGTAGCCATCCATTCATCTATCTGTGTATCCATCCATCCATCCATCTATCTATCTGTTTATTCATCCATCCACCCATCCAACCATCTGTGTAACTTTCCATCCATCCACCCATCATCCATCCATCTTTGTGACCATCTATTCATCCACTTTTCTTCTAGTTGATCCCTTGTCCATCCATCCATTTCACCATCTGTGTAGCTAGCCATCCATCCATTTCATCCATCCATTTCACCATCTGTTTAGCCATCCATCCATCCATCCATTTCACCATCTGTGTAGCTATCCATCCATCCATTCACCTATCTGTGTATCCATCCATCCATCCATTTATCTATCTGTTTCTTCATCTATCCATCCATCTTTGAGACCATCCATTCATCCCCTTTTCCTTCAGTTTATCCCTTGTCCATCCATCCTTTCATTCAGCTCTAATTCTTCTACTTACACTGTATTTATGTGCTTAGACGTACTTACTTCACGTCACTCTGTGAATTCATGCAGTCAAATCTAATGTTAAGAAAAACTGATAATTAGAGCTGTTATGAAACCAGAGACCTTTACAGCTCCTGGAGTTTATGTCACTGATGTCCCTTTTATAAAATAAGACATTTATTATTGTCCCTGCTTTGCCTCAGCTCTGTGTGGGTGACCTACCCAGGGAGGTGTTCCTGCCCATGCCGGGGATGGGGCTCGGGATGCGGCCCTTGCCCAGGCCTGAAGGACTGGTCTTGTTTCCCGGGAACAGACTCTGCGTCGGGGAGGTTGGTGATCGGAGAGGGTCGGCGGTCTTGGGTCGGGCTGAGAGGTTTAATGGCTGTGTGGATCCCTCCTCCTGTTTGGAACAAGACCATGATTAGTGCTCAATCACTTAAAGGAGAAACTGAAAATGAAATTAAACACTACTAGATCATTATTACTCCTTATAAATGTGAACAACCATAACTTTTTTGTTTTAATTTCTTTATTGAAGAGAGCAAATTTTACAAAAGTTTACATTTTAATCTTCTTGATATTGTTGAAATACATAAATAATCCAACAAAGTGAAGAAGAAATAAAAAAAAAGGAATATTGGTATTCCCACTCCTGACAGTTTTTTATTTAATTTTTTTCCCCCCGGGGTCAACCCAGTATGATGATGACAGTATGCCAAAGCAATTATAAACAAGATAATTACCAATATCTGCTGTTTTCATCCCAATATTTTCAGTAAGGTGTCAACATGTTCCTCTGCTAAGGAGCTTAGGTTCTTTGTTGGTTTGTAAACAAGACAACTCTAAACCTGATCTGCAGATGTGGATGAAGTTATCAGGTATTGCTGATCACGCCATAACGACGAGATGATTTGATTTTGGTGACAATCCAGTAATTTATTAAAAGATTTCTTAACCCTGTGAGACAAAGCACGTTCCACGTTTCTGCTAACAACTCCATGATTCCTCAACAGTTTTGATGACACACTTAGGTCACTGTTTACATTTTAGTATTGATCTGAATCTAGATACAGCTTCAGGAATCTTTCTATGATCAGTCAGCATTGCCAAATATAGCAAGAATACCACAGATTTACCCCAATTTTGAGGGTAACTTGGTCTCAGAGCACCTCTACTCTCTGGTGTTTTTGCCACTATGGTCTCTAAGGGCGTTTTCACATTAGGCCCAATTGTTTTGAACCGTACATACAGCGCAGTTCACCCCCCTCCCCCTCCCCCGCTGGCTTGCATTCACACTTGCAACATCGAACCATGCCCGGGCCCACTTGTGTAAATACTCAGTTTGAAACAACAGGGGGCGATGTGCACATAACTGGTTACCAAACCTGCTACGGAGGAGAATGAAGAAGAGGCTACCATGGTAACCATTTCCTACACCAAACAACCAATGTTTACGTTTCGTTCTCTTCTACATTTTCCTTCAAATGTGTTTTTTTTTTCGTGTTTCAGACGGCATCAGCAACCTTCTGGACCCTCGGAAATCATCTTAATCCTCAACCAGAATAAACAAATCGACAAATTGAATAAGCAAAAGATTCAACCGCGGGATTAACAGGAAGTAATGCATCAAAAGTAGACCGGTTCAGACCACTTTGTTTCACACTAATGAAAACGCATCAAATGTCGGCAGATGAAGCAGATCGAGACCACCCCTTCAAGGAGGTCTTGGACCAGCTGATTTGGTGCGCACCAAAGTGCGGTGGTTGCATTCACATAGATACTAACTTACCAAAACCTGGGCCAAAACTTCTTCTTCAACTAAATGTGATTGGTGTGAAAACACCCTAAGTTTAAGATTCTGGTATCATGACATAAAGGCATGGCTCCAATCTACAACGATTGTGCTTGGCCCAAAGCAGTTTGGCCTTCAAAAGCAGGAAGAGGAGGACTGCAGCAGGAAGAACAAGTTAGCATTTATGCTAACAGTTTCAGTCGCAGTTTCAGATCTATACCACAATTCCTTATTAAACTAAAAAGCACTCAGAGAGCGTAGACCTCCGCCAGCCCCACAGTCCTCACCCATATTGTGATTTTCACCGTAAATATTAGTCCTACCTTTATTTCATCTAAATATTTAGATTCCTTGACCATAAAAAACATACCATTAGCAACTGGAATCATAATGACATCTATTTTAGTTCAGTAGTTATTCACAAAAATCACATTTTTCGTCACGCAGGTTTAACGCTGATCTGGATCACTCCCAAAATGGAATCATTTGTTTCTTGACCCAATGCTGTTTTTGCATGTCGATGAAAAGCTCTCAACATCGTCAGTTACAAATACTGTGAACCTCTGACCTTTTTGTGTACAAAATTCAATAAACAAAACTGTAAAATAAATAAATTAATTAATAAAGGTCTTCTATCATACTCCTGAAGCTTTTTCTGGTGTTGAGGTTTGAAGCAGGACTCAAACTTGTTTGGTTTTAAAAGTTTGTCAGTCTGGTATCGCAACAACCCTTTCAAATCAGCTCGTGTGGATTAATAAAGACGATCACCAATCGACTAAAAATCAGAGAAGGGATTTCTGGTCCATTAAAACGTTGATTTTAGCCCTCAAGTCGATCTGGAATTTCAGAGCTAGGAGAAAGAAAAGTTGAGCAGTGCAGGATGAAGGGGGTGGAAATGGTGGCTAAGACTGCGGGTGGCACGCCAAAAATGGGCGGGGAGTCTGGGGGATCGGGGGGGCGAGGAAAGTGGCGAGGGGAACAGCGTGCAGGACGGGGGGGGTTTGGACGGTGCAGCACTACTGTTTGAGTGCGGTGAGCTCTGACGCCGGTCTATTGTGACGCCTGCTGCAGCTGTGCCACTCTCACACACACACACACACACACACACACACACATGGCTTCCATTACGGCCTCGTGGAGTAAAGATGAGGCGTGCGCTCCCTCGCTGAAGGGCTCTGGGCTTCTGCCAAACAGCAGCCAGTGTGCGTGTGTGTGTGTGTGTGTGTGTGTGTGTGTGTGTGAGACTGTAAATAAGCTGTTTCTAATCGAGTGTTCGCCGTCGAGCACTGATCGGCGTTTCTCCAGATTTCCAGCCTCTCACTTTGACTCCACTGATGATCATTATCACTTATTATTTTGTTTTCCTTCCATAAATGAAGTGAACTCGGCCTGTTGTTCACCATAGAGACCTTTTTGTTTCCATTAATGTCATTCAGGCTCTTCCAGAAGCTTCTTCCTCCAGTCAGTCCTGCCTTCTGCTTCCAGTCTCCCTCTTAAAATAACAAACATGTCCCTGAATGCAGCATCAGATTTTTTATGTTGTAATAAAGTTTCAGCGAGTCAAACCTGTACGACTGAATAAACTGTTGAGATTTTTTCACCTCACAGGATTCTTGAGGTCGGGGTCAAACTGAGAATGCAATGATTCTCGTAGGCTCCTTTTTGAATGACCCCTACCCATCATGCATTGGAAAAATAACTTAAAATAGATCATATTAAGTTCGACAAACACAAAAAATATTTCTGACGCATAACACAATTTATATGTACATATATGTCACCATATCAGTAAATGGTTATTTTAAAATAATGATGTTAAAAATAATAGTAGCTTTAAGCTTTTTAGACCTTTAAATTCCCCAAAAAAACATCAGATCTTTGGTTTCTTTGCAGTTTTTCTGTATCATAAAACACTGACGGAAACCAATGTGTTATGTTTATTCAACACGGTGAATATTTCCGGATTTACTGACCTCTGCCAAACCAGTTGAACTGTAAGTTAAAGGGTTAATAATCATGTCTATACATTAATTTGTGATTATTTTTTGTCCATGAAGTTACTTTCAGGGCTCTAGAGTGCAGCCATTTTGGGCAAAGATGCACCCCAAATTTATGAGAGTGCACCTAACATTTTTCCTTGTGCGCACTGGTAAACCAAGAAAAAAACGTTAGGTGCACTCTTAGAAATTTGGGGAAAAATCTGCCAAAAACGAACAAGACACAGCACCTGCCTCTCTTTTCTCTGTTCCTGCCTTGCATCTTCACAGGCTGCAGGCTGTAGGCCCGCCCAAACACATGCACACACAGCCCTCAGTAATCATCCAATCAGCTGTTAGTATGCAAATGAGCCCAGACTGTGGTGTCAGGTTTCAGCACAGAGCGGTAACTCTGAAGAAGCAGCGAAACTCTCCCAAATTCATCTTAGTGACAGTCAGATAAATAATAATTACCATAAAAACAAGTAAAACAAGGTGACGTTAACTAGAACATCTATATTTGTTCAGTCCTTCCTCCTGTTAAGGGGGAGTTTCTCAGTCACACAGGCACAGAAGTGAGTGTCCACACCCACTGAGGACAAATGACCTGACTGACAGACCCCGACCCCGCTTATTCTAGGTTCAAATTTATTGGAGAATAAGACCATCCAGTTAAATGTTATGTTGTTGGTTGTTAAAATCTGGATATTTATTTCATTTTTCAGTTCAGTATAGCACCTTAAACATTAGCTCTTTTAACTTTGAAATGTTTCATTTAACATTTGACATTTAAATTTCAGTTCAGGCAAGCACTTTAAGTAGCCTACTTTTTATTGGAAATGATTTATTTTGCTTAATGTTTTAGTTTGAATTTGTAAATTTCATTCAGTGAAGAACTTTAAGCACTCTGTTTTTCTTTTAATATATGCATTTGCTTCAAATAAAGACCAGTATTTCTTTCCAGCTTGTTCTTTTTTAAAATTCCTTTAAATTATATGGAAGTTATGGAGAGTGATAAAATGGTAACCTTATGGAATTAAAGGTGACACTATGAAAAATTTGGGTGCATCTAATTTTTGTGCTGGTGCACCTTATAAAAAGTTTTAGGTGCACCATTGCAAGCAATGCAGAGAGTTAGTCTGGAGCCCTCCTTTGAAAACATTTGTCCCGAGGTAAACTGCTGCTCTGGAATGAAGTCAAAGTCACCTTGAATGTGACATTGGCTGCACATTTGAAAGTAGCCTTGATAACGTAACAACACCTGATAATGTGACAAAATTTGCACTCTACTCAATGAAAAATGTAATACAACCTGATAATGTAATAATTTAACCTATAATGTTATAAAATATCATGACTAATATTGTATTAACATTTTAACTGGTATTGTAATATGTAATGACATTATTGGGAATTTATTGCTAAACTTCCAGTCAAAGAGCTGACTGTCTTTTACAAGTTAATCTGATAATATACCAAAAAAACAAACAAAAAAAATCCCAATAATGCCATAAGGTATTACGGGACCAGTCGGGGTATTTTATTACATTATTGGTTAAGTTATTATATTAACAAGTTTAATTACAATTTTGATTGTGTTAAGTGCAAATTTTGTTTCACTATCATGTGTTATTACATTATCAGTAAATTATTACATTATAGGGTGCTGCTGGCCTGAACCTGATTTAAAAATGTCATATTTAAAGTGACTTGTGCTGTTCACACTGTCAGTAACAAATCAGATTCAGGTCACTTTTGACTGCAGTGTGAACGAGGCCTTTTGTCAGAGTCGTTAAAAACAAACTAAACTCTCATTTCTGACTCTGCAGAGACTTCAGGTGTTTCCTAAAAAACTACAGTTGATTTGAATAAGCCATCATGAGATAACTTTAAAACTCAAAAGTCACAGTGACCTTAATCTGGGCGACGGGACTGGACGCTCGTTTCTCGCTCTTCAGGGCGGAGGGCGAGAGCGGGCCGGATGAGTTGGGAGCCTGAGGGAGGGAAGTCATCTTGGCCCCCGGTGAGATCTGCATGCTGGCCAGCTGAGCGGCGTACAGCTGCTGCGGAGAGAGAAGAAAACAGTGAGAGACGACAGGCTGTTAACATGGCTCCTCTCCCTCCGTAAACACACACATGTTCTTCTCTCTGGTTCGTATCCTCTGAGGTTTGAGACCTAATGTGGAAAAAAAGGGCACAAACACAAACCTTCATCTGCTACAGACAAAACGGCCCAAACAAACGAGAGACTTGTTCCAGCAAAACATTTTTATTTTCAATTACCTACAATCCATCTCTGACACTCAGTTTTTCAGCAGATGCTCCAGCAGCTTGTAGATCAATTTGTAACAGGAAATAAAGCCAGACAATGGCTGAAAAAGTCTGAAGTGCAGGACTAAACAGAAAACTGTGAGACCAGGGTTTACACAACCACAGTTTTCTGCTGAAGATGATCCTATTTGGTGTTTTTGGAGCAGCTTCAGCATTTGGACAGTTTTGTTCTTAGCATAATATGATCATAGTCAGCAACATGCTTTTACTGACTTTGTTCTACAGGGGTGTACAAAAATCATCCTAGTGAGGGTTGCAAAATGTTTTCAACATCCTTTTTATAATACTTATCCCTCAGTAGACCCGAGCTTGATGATGTACTCCTGGCATATGTGTGCTGATGTTCTTGGAGTTTGTGCTCTCCCAGCAAAACCTGACGAATGTTTAAGCATCAACAGTTTGAAAAAGGATGTTACGCAATGAAGCGGTTTGGCAAATGTTGAACTATCTTCTCCTCACAGGGTGAGTGTGGGTGGTGAATATTGCTGCTCATCCTCTCAGTTCGGTAGTTTGGTATTTGACCCAAATTTAGTGCATTGCTGCCTCCTGTGGTGGGAGTTTAATAATCCCTGCACTTTGACTCACAGGCACAAACACAGCAGTTCAAATACAAAGAGAGAAGGAGAAAGCTGAACTCAAAACTGGAAAAAAATCAATTTAACGCGAGTTTCATGGTCTCTGTTTTTATATTTATCTTTATTGTCTTTAAATTAAGCTGTTTTATTAATTTGTTTTAATCAATCAACCAATCTAACTTCACTTATAAAGCACTTCTCATACAAAAAAATATAGCACAAAGTGCTTTACAACAGGCAGATGAATTAAAATAAAGGAATTATGACCTGAACCCACCCACACCATAATCCATACACAGTGTCGATAAAAAGCATCACACAGCTGTGCCCAGTACGTACTGAGGGAATGCCCTGTTAAAGGTTTAAAAATGAAATTAAGTGAAAAATTAAATATATCATAAGATAAAATAGGAAAAAAGAATTTAAAAAAAATAATAAATTGAAATGAAGTAAAAAAAAAAAAAAGAAAAAGAAAAACTAGAAAATGAAGATAGAAAAAATAAACAACTAAAAAATAAAATAAAATAAAATAAAATAAATTAATAAAAAATCGAGCTGTAATTAGAATGAATAAATACACTAAAATGTAATTCAGGTAAAAGCTAGACTAAAAAGGTAGGTTTTGAGTTTGTTTTTAAAGACATTAACACAAGGTGCAGCCCTCAGGTCTTCAGGTAGGTTGTTCCATAAGCGGGGCCATAGCAGTATAATGTGTTCTTGTTTTTATACTGTGTTTTATGCTTTTAATTGTTTGGTTTTATACCTTTTATTTAATTTCATTTAATTTCTGATTGTCATCACTGAGCAGAAATGAGGTAAACTGGATTGGTTCCATATTCTATTTAGAATTGTTGCATCACAAGTATAGACGCATATATTTCAGGATAATTTTGGGGCTTTACTGCCCTTATTGGACCAAAACGATAGTGAAAAGAGAAGAAAGGTTGCAGCAGGACAAGCAAGAAAGAAGCTCCAGGTTTTAGACATCTATAGATTTTTGTATTTAGAATTTTAAATGTATTAAACCACAATGAAAATGGCTCCTTTTCTTCATCTAACCCTTTTCAGAAGTGTCCATGCAGAGCTGTGCTGATAATTGTAAAAAAAAATCAATTTGAACTGGAACAGCAAACAATAGATTTTATGAGTTTCAAAAACACTTGAGACCAATCTTGTCATATTTGGTTCGTCCTTGCTTTGAGAGTCTGGGCAATTGAGCTTTTTCCCGACTTCCATCCCAAAGACAATGGCGGATAATCATGTTTAAGTAGGGTTTGTCATGCTGCAATTACATCTTCTGCATGAGTCAATTTAAAAACACTTGAAAATAGAGTAAAAAATAATAAAACACTTAAAAAAAGCCTTGGAAAGAATCAGACTCTGCCTTCAGAGTTGGATGAAAAACAGTAAATGCAGCAGAGAGGAGAAAAAAAGCGTTCTTATTTTTCCGTCCAAGAGAAATCAAAGAGTCAAATACTCGGCCCGCAGTCCAGGGTCTTCTGAATCAAAGCGAGCAGGCCAGACGAACCGCTGCCTGTAACCACTGTCAGCTCCTGTCTAAATTCATCGGAGTGTGAGCGGCGAGTATCAAAGAGCCTGTCCTCAGGAAAACCACCCAGACGTGGCTGGCCTTCGCTCCGTATTTCTTTCCTCCCTCACCTCATCCATCCCCCACAACTGGGTCTCTCCGACTCTCCCTCTACATTCACCTTCTCCATCTCCTGCCCTGTTTTCACTCCCCCAGTGTTGTGAGATCTGATTTCCCTGTAGTCAAAACTGCAAAGCCTCCTGGGAGATCCAAAAGCAAAGGGGAGAGGGGGGGGACAACCGAGACCACCGTCGCTCCACCACGTAGAGGACTTGGCTGGCCCTCTTCCCACTCCTCTCGGAGCGATATTAAACACAAACAGAAGGGGCCTCGCCGCTGAAACAAAGCCCTGATGTCACGCCGCTTATTTTCCTTGGAAGGCACCGGGAGAGCTCAGGCCAACCCCGGTGATATGAGACCCCCGTAAGAATGTGCCGCTGCTGAGGCCTCTCGCGTCAATCAAGCTGACCGCAGAGCTACTTCTGGTGATGCCGGATATTCCTGCAGCTCTGAAGGGAGCAGACACACGAGTCTTTGAGGTAAAACGCACAGTTAGGGTCTCACACCAGTGCAAACACACACACTGTTGTGCTGCTGGCAGCGATTCCATCAGCAGAGAGAAATGTCGAACAGACAAAAGGCCGAGGCGAGAGCTCTTACCGGACTCTCTTAAAGACACTTTTAGAGATTGATTGGTGACTGGGGAGGACGATGTGCAGCGTAAACAACACCAACGAGATCTCTCGCCGTTCAGTCAACCCTCCAGGGAAGACAATGCTGCAATATCCCAAATTACTAATTGACAAAGAGACTTTGACGGCGGTCCACACTATCGGACTTTACTTTGGAGCTTTAGTGCTAATTTGACTGAATTCTAAATAATGAGTCCCTCATCTTCATCCTCATCATCAGCAGGATTTTAAAGCCTCAACCCTATGTGGCATAATCCTTCGAAACACACAGACACTCGGTCTGGCTGATGCTAGGAGTGAGGAGATTATCACATTTAAACCTTGAATTTTTGCTTGTAAGTATCAATCAGTTACAGACAAAACACGTATTTGGCAATTTCTCTAGCCACTGTATAACTGTTAATGTAGACATTAGCATGAGCTCTCTATCCAGGGTTGCTGATTTAGTGGTTGGCTGTTAGCTTGTTTGATTGGTGAGGGGCAGCACAGCCTGTTTCACCGACTTAATTAGGGATGAGAATTGATACAATTTTATTAATACCATTGTTATTAGCAATCCTGCTTATGGATCCAGTTCTTTAACGATTACCTTATTGATTCCTGCAGATTTTCCATGTGGGCAACTTTACACAGTAAAGTGAACGGCAATCTACAATCAACAATTAGTTTTACAGTAATCAGTTATAATTTGAGGAGGCTGCCTCAAGTGCTCTCAGTCTGGATTTAAATGCATTTAAAGAAATAAGCTCAGTTAATGTCCAGTCTTTTTGCAACATGTTTCATGCAGAAGGAGCAGAGTAGACAAATGCCCTTTTTTCCAGCTCTGTGCAGCAAATGGAAGTGAAAGCAACAAGTGATCGTTTGAACGTAACCCATAAGAATCAACACTTCTCCAAGTGATCAAATTATAAATGTAGGAGGACAGTAGTCCAAGTATGGCCTAGTAAATAAATGTGCACCAATGTCCCAGCCTCCGGGTGGACAAAGAAGGCCGTCCCACTCGAGAATACCATTCACAATGATGGTGAAGGCTTTGCAGTTGGTAATGAACCTCAGTAAGGATTGATACACAGCATCAATCTTTTGATCTGAGGCAGTCATACACAACAAATCTCTGTAATCTAAAATAGAAAAAAATGTTGCAGTGACAAGGCGCTTTTTTGACTCAAAAGAAAAACAACATTTGGGTCACGTTTGCATGTGTCTGCAGTACTGTTGTTTGTACAGAGCTATTTCGAAAACAGCCACAGACAAAACCAAACCATCTTCTCAGCCTTCATTCACCAGCATGTCCTCCTGTTTTGTTTTGTTTTTTAACTAGGATAAGATAAGATAAGATATTCCTTTATTAGTCCCAAAGGGGGAAATTCCATATTTACAGCAGCAGCAGGATAAAAGAGAAATATCAGAAAGAGACTAACAAATGAAAAGATAAGTAATAAAAATAAAAAATAGCATAAATACAACTAAAATGAAAACAAATGTCGTTCTGCTCGCTATATAAAGTTTTTGTCTGATAACTACTGTAATGTCTTTGATTTAATGGAATAAGGAGGTATTCTAAAGGAGACCGAACCCTCTAGTGGTTATATAGCAAAACTGCGTTTGAAAAAGATCATTAATCTCTGACGTGTAACCGTGTACACATCGTAGCCTCGTGTATGCGGTTAGTAAAAGTTCTACACGTTCACATTCCTACTAGTAACTATAACTAATTACTTTTTAAAGTAATTTTCCCAACACTGGTTATCTGTGCTGCTGCAATGAGCTTATTTTCCTGCTTAAATAAAGGTTCAATTAAAAGAATAAAATAAAAAATGAAAAGAGCGTGAAAAATGGAGTAAAGAGGTTGCAACATGCAGAGAAACATCAACTTCCTTATGAAGGAAAATAAGTAACAATTAAGTGGAAATGAGACTTTGAATGAGATGGAGGTATACACAGTATTAACAATTTACAATACTTGAACTAAAGATATAAATATATTTATGACAGGGAGAGCAGAGAGGAAGAGCAGAGAGGAGAAAGCATTTAACAACCAGAGAAAAGCCAGTGCGACATGGTCATAGCCTGCCAATGATCTTCTCTCCGGCTCGGCCTGTCCCATTAGGCCTGAGAGGTGAATCCCTCGATAAGTGAGGCTGTGATTGATCTCAGGAAAAACACAAAGCAAATGAGGGTTTGTCTTCTTCAGCAGGTTTCCAATGGAAAAAGAGGGAGGATGGAACAGACCGGCCCACACACAGAAAAGTACAGCAGGAGTCAAGACAGAGAAGACAACCTTCATTTTCACTCATGGAACAGATGCTTCATTTTTAAAGACGTGATTACCTCCAATCATTTTCTCCTTAAAGTCAGAGAAATCCATCCAGGCCTGATTACCGTGTGTTGGCAGAGGGTCGCAGATGATGGCTCTGGGGCACCAAAGTTTGTTCCTCATGCCTCACATTCAGCTCAGCGAGGATCTGTCTTATGATTTCAGGAAGAATGTCAGCCGAGCATCTGTACTTCACTGGCATTAGCCATGACAAAGGGGGCTTTCTTCACCAGGAATCCTCTGTTAGCGAAGGGCCTGGAAACAATTGGCCTGATCAGGTTCCCACGCTGATAGCATTTCATTTGCTCCATGGATAGGTCGGGGTCCAGGTTATGATGCCATCGCCAAATATTCATGACATCCTGCCGTTGATTTGATCGGTTTATTCAATTGATTAAGGCAGAAGTTTACGGAAATTACTGATAAGTCCTGTAACTTTATGAACTCTCGCTGTCTCTGTGAAGCGCGGGTTTATTTTTCAGAGCTCTCTGTTTGCCTGATTGACCGTCAGAGCCAGCCAGCTGTCCGAGTAAACGCTACAGGCTGAAACATCTGGACCAGTCTGGCTACAACATCTGTCCGTCCAGCAGAGTGCACAGAGCTGGCATTGAGAGGGTCGGATGCCAGCTGGAGCGTCCTCGATGACAGTTCGTATTTGAGGGGAAAGCTAGCGGGGATCGAACAATGAGCACTCATACTGACAATGTCTTTTTCATGAGCTAATGGACAGTTTGGCTTTTGTGGAGGAAAGTGTTACGAGAAGAAACACTTGGAAACAGACCAGCATTTAACCCTTCACAGGGATATTGTCGAAGCTAATGTTTACTCCGGACATGCACCAAAAAGTGCAAGTGGGAGAAAAGTACCACCTTAAGGGCTACAGAGGGGACTGAAAACATATACAAGTCACACCGGACTACACTATATCGTTGCTCACCTGCCTTGACTCACATATTAACTTAAGTAACATTCCATTCCTAATCCATAGGGTTCAATATGACATTGGTCCACCCTTTGCAGCTGTTACAGCTTCAACTCTTCTGGGAAGGCTGTCCACAAGGTTTAGGAGTGTTTATGGGAATTTTTGACCATTCTTCCAGAAGAGCATTTGTGAGGTCACACACTGATGTTGGACGAGAAGGCCTGGCTCTCAGTCTCTGCTCTAATTCATCCCAAAGGTGTTCTTTGAGGTTAAGGTCAGGACTCTGTGCAGGCCAGTCAAGTACATCCACACCACTCTCTGTCATCCATGTTTTTATAGACCTGCTTTGTGCTCTGGTGCACAGTTATGTTGGAAGAGGAAGGGGCCAGCTCCAAACTGTCCCCACAAAGTTGGAGCATGGAATTGTCCAAAATGTCTTGGTGTGCTGAAGCATTCAGAGTTCCACTGACTGGAACTAAGGGGCCAAGCCCAGCTCCTGAAGAACACACCCACACAATGATCACCCCTCCACCAAACTTTACACTTGGCACAATGCAGTCCCACAAGTATCGTTTTCCTGGCAACCACCAAACCCAGACTGGTCCATCAGATTGTCAGATGGAGAAGCATGATTGTTCACTCCAGAAAACGCGTCTCCACTGCTCTAGAGTCCAGTGGTGGTGTGCTTTACACCACTGCATCGACGCTTTGCATTGCACTTGGTGATGTGAAGCTTGGGTGCAGCTGCTCAGCCATGGAAACCCATCTATGAAGCTCTCTGCACTGTTCTTGAGCTAATCTGAAGGCCACATGAGGTTTGGAGGTCTGTAGCGATTGACTCTGCAGAAAGTTGGTGACCTCTTCGCACTATGCGCCTCAGCATCCGCTGACCCCACTCTGCCAGTTTATGTGGCCTATCACTTTGTGGCTGAGTTGCTGTCGTTTCCAAACACGAGGGAACATATTTAGGAGTGAGGAAATTTCACGACTGGATTTGTTGCACAGGTGGTATCCTATCACAGTTCCACGCTGGAATTCACTGAGCTCCTGAGAGCGACTCATTCTTTCACAAATGTTTGTAAAAGCAGTCTGCATGCCTTGGTGCTTGATTTTATACACCTATGATCATGGAAGTGACTGGAACACCTGATTCTGATTATTTGGATGGGTGAGCAAATACTTTTGGCAATATAGAGTATAAGTCGCATGTATTTAGTAATCTGATAGAGAGATGGTTGCCTCGTATGGTGTATGAACACCAAGAAGACCCACTGAGTCCTTTCCTTTGCTGTTAACCAACACATCCACCAGGGGGGCTCCAACAAATCTGTCTCACACAGACTTCCAATCCTCCTTTGCTACCGACATTTGCATTTGTTTGCCACGGTATCCAGGTGAAGTATTATCATCCAGTTTCTCTTCAAACAGTTCATCCATATTTTTTCATCTTCATCTCTCACTAGAGCTACGTTATGGGTGGAAACAGCAACACTGCCCCCATCGGTTTCCTGTAGTACTGCTTTGTTTGGCCCATAACCTTGAGCCAAATGGAAATGTGCAGAAATACAGACAAAAATGTATGCAGAGCACGGACAGGAGGCTCTGTCTGTATCCTTATCCATCTTTAATGTTGAGCATCCTTCCTCCAGCTCTGGCCATCTTGCTTTTCGCCTACGATTAGCTTTCTTCATTTCATTTATTGCAGTAAGAGTAACCTCTGATTTTCAACAGTTCCCCACAAGTTTCTCAATCACTCCAAGCTTAATTTCTACTCGGTACCTGCTGCATATTTTACTACTTGCAGTTTGTAAGAATACGATTTTCAGTTAGGGGTGTTTTGTTTCTGTACAGCCTAGAGCGCCCTCTCAAGGCTGTAGATGGTGGTGTTTACTCCATGGTTCATGTATGTAAGTATGTTTAATTATGTATATTTGATAGATAAGTTGCAATTGACTATAAGTAGCAGGATCAGCCAAGCTATGAAAAAAATTATGTTCCAGAAAGTGCAGTATGTTCTTGGTCGCGGGAGGAAACTGGAGTGCCTGCAGGTCCTGGTCCTCATGGGAGTTGAACCAGCAGTTTTCTTGCTCTCAGACACCTGCAGTAACCTCCTCTGAGCTACTGACCCACAAAAGAGTGAAACAGGTAGGAGCAGCCTCTCGGTCCAGTTATGACTTTTCTTTAAAAACACTTCCGACAGTCCGTCTGCTCTCCTCTGCAGACTCAGTGATGGTGCATTTCCGCTCTGTGCTCTGCTGATTTCTTACATTTTCATGAGGGATCATACCTGCTTCTTGTTTGGCATCTTCTGTAGTGAAGAGGGTGGAACCTGAAAAAGTCGCTTTGCATTTAAAGCTGGGGTAATTTGATTCAGAAACACTTTTGTTATTCTGGTTAAAATGATCGTTATGTCCAGATGGTAATCAAGGCATAATGTGTTCTTAAAAAAGAGAAAAACAGCTGCTGTCTACAGCAGGAGTAAAACAGGGAAAACACCAACCAATCACAGCCACTCATTCTGAATTTATTAAACCAATCAAATCCCATCACTGCCGTTCTGCCCACCTTCTTCTCGTACATTTTGCCGGCGTGCACGGACTCTGATTCAGTGTAGCCGAGCTGAGAGGGATCCAGCTACACTGGAGAATACTTACCTGTCAAGTTTAGCGTTAAAAATAAGGGAAGCCCGCTGAGAGCCCACAACCCCAACCAAGCTCCAGTATCCCTCACATTTTAAAACAGGTGTAGAAGAAATCTGAAATAAACTCTTTGTTTTTCTTGGTTTGTTCTGTTGGCTCTGATCTCACGACAGCTGCCACCCAGGCTACTGCAGGTGTATGTTCTTACGAGGCTTTTTCTTCTTATTCGGTTTTACGGCGGTGGGCATCCATCATTTTGGAGCATTACCGCCCCATTCAGGCTATAGACAGAGTTCAGTTTGGAAAGGCAGAGGAATGCTTTTATTATTATATCGTCACACGGAAGATTTACAGGAGAATACTAATACAGTAGGACGACGGGAAAGAGGATAAAATACATAAAATATGGTAGTTTCATGGCTAAAATGGGAGACTTGACAGCTATTTAGAGAATGGCAGAGGAACTACCTATACCCCGATCAACATTGGGCTGTGAGCACTAACTAACTTTCCATGTTTGTTTTTTAACTTTACTATGATAATGTTTTGGTGTTTTCTTACTTCTGACTGAGACATGACTTGGTGTAGTGTAAAACATAAACATTGTGCTGAGGGTTTGGAGTTGAATCAGTCTTCTGGTTGTAAATCAGCGGTGCTCGTGCATGTGAGCAGGGGGGCGCCATTTTGGAGGCGGAGCCCTGAGGAGACGCTACATTCAAATTCATGCCAGTTTTCAAAATTAGCAACCCTAGCTTTAAAAAGACAAACAACAGAAGTGAGCAGATCTAGAGCCAAAATCCTCCTCTGCAGCTTCACCCATATTAAACCAAAGCATGTCACAGAAGATCAGTTTAGGCCTCAAATCCTGATCTGACTTACAAACCACAAGGTGCAGCGAGAACCAGCACACAGCAGACACTCCAGGTGATTAACGAGGCCTTAATGCAGCTGACATAACTCCACTTTAGCTCATGCTATAATGCACATTCAATACTGCAAACCGTGAGTGCTGGTCTGATACACTCCTATTTTTAATGACTGCCACACTTCATTTTGTCCCATTTCATACATCACCAATGTGACAACCAACAAACAGCTCGGAGTCAGAGGGTCAGGAGCTGCAGAGGCTTTCATGCATCATAAAGCAGCCATGTGTCAGGACGCAGCAGTCAGCTCTGAGCGAACACACATCCACTCACATGGAGGGAGAGTAAAACCATTTTCGATACCTTCTTTGTCCCTCACCTCCCAAAGGCAGAGCTCATGAGGGAAGCAGAGCCCGAGCTGAGAGAGAGAGAGAGAGCCGCTGTGGCACTACAGCGTAACCGCCATGGCTACATGCAGGCCAGAGGGCTTAAGATAGTGCATGAAGGTCGTTAGGATGGTGTAGGATCACAGACTCGAGCGGAGGAGCTTCATCTTTACACCAGGAGAAGTTATCGCACCACACGGAGAGGCAGCAGGCTGATGTTATAGTAAGACGCAAAACTCCATGCAGCAAAGGCCTCGAAGCACACAAGCAAAGCCTCAGGCAGGAGCTGCTCTGGATTCACATCTGGCAGTTAGCCTTGCAGAGCAGTTGGATCCACCATAATCAGGAGGATCCTTCTTGTAACTGTCATGATCCTGCTTCTGTCGTCAAGTTATCATGTTTGTGCTCATGTTTCATGTTTGTCTGCTTCCTGTTTTATTTTGAAACTTACATTGGCTGCAGTTGAATAGTCCTTTTTGCTCAGGAAGGTTCCTAACAGAGTGAAATGATCTAGAAGTAGTTCATGGTAAGAGCTGTTGGAATAGTCTAAATGCTTAGGAAAGGAGGCTCAATGATTCTTTTAAAGACAGGACAGGACCTCTGTCCATAATGATTGACGGAATGATCGTCCAATCCCCTGCCAGATATGGTTCTTGAAGGTTGTGCCCATTCCCAAACACTTTCTATGTGCTGTTACCTAGATGGTCTAGTGAGATATGGTTTGTTTCTTACATTAATAATAATCCAATCAGCAGTCTACTTAAACTGGGAGGTTAACCTGCCAGCTCTGCCCTGCATCAGTCCTGCACTCTTGCTTTCAACCCTCCCCCACCCAAACATTCACCTGGAGGGTTAAAGCGCCATCCTCATTACTCGTTAAATTCTGCATGACTTGATCAACTTGTTTGATTGGTGGATATTAAATCAATAATATATGTTTAAGATTTAAGAAAAACTTGAAAGTTGAGTTTATTTTTGATGATTATCATGATGAAGCAAATGTTTTTAGTTTGATAAACTTTAGACCTAAAGGTGTCAACACACCAAAGGCGACTTGAACAAAGTGCAAGTCAATGTACAGCCGTGATGGGGCGGGGTGAACCCTCCGGTGATGCAATGGCCATGTTCAAGGTGATCACTTTGCTTGTAGCGCGTTGCCAAAGTTAAAAAGTTGATCTTTTCAGACAATGTCATGTGTGGCCGTGCGGTAGGCCTGTGCTCAAAATATCGATACGGCAAAATATCGTATCGCACTCCTTTGTGATACGTGTATCGATACGGATTCTTCAGAATCGATACGGCCTAAATATTTTGACAGTTGTTGTAAATACACTTTGGGTAATGTTAACAGTGGCAGAGTTCAAGGTAGAAGACAAGCTACATAATGAAGCATATGTTCTAAATTTGAACTTAGGTCTACCATCTTTGAGGATCTGAATTTATGTCTCTCAAGTTGTAGAACCACTTAAAACTCATCCTTGTTCCTTTTCTTCTTATAAGAAAAAACTAAACTTGTCAAGAAATTTGCTTAAAGCATAGTCAATGTTCACAATTTACGTGTATCGGGATACGTATCTTATCGTGAAGTTGCTGGAAATACCCAGCCCTACCGTGCGGTAACAGCCAATCAGCTGTATGCATGTGTGACGGTATGATGTGATATGACTTCAGTGAGCGATTATGGTTGTGAAGTAGCGTTCGGTGTAAACGCAGCTTTATTGCCTGCAGCTATTGAAGAACACAGTGAGTAATCCCACAGGCCTTTGGGTCTGGGAGCTTCTTATTGGCTTACAAAAAAATGCATCATCCCTGCAGCGCTCACAGGCAAATGTTCACTTGCTTCTGTTAAATATACGCAGGTGGAAACCAGACTTGGATATCTTATCATCTGTAATCTCTACAGAAGATTTGATGTGTTGTTTTCCTGAATAAATGAACATTTCATGGAGCACATAGAGCAGGTGTCTCCATTATCATCCTCGTCCTGCTCTGATGAAGTGTGCAGCAGCAGGGCCCAAAGAGATAAAGATACAAAACAAAACCAGTTAAACTCATACATCCCGCCGTGATTGCTGCTGGCGCACGCATTGTTGCCAAAACAATGTCCAAACATGTGCTGGAAGCCAGCGCCTCCATCTCACATAAATCCCTCAGATAATCGCTCTTTTTCTGTCTCATAAACACTTCCCCCGCCGCCGCTCTGTCTTCCTCCGTCTCTCTGCTCGAATCTTCGAGACAACGGCGTGATGAGACACTTCCTCCCTCATTCAGGTTCCTCTCTGTCGCTCATTCTGCACGTCTGTTTAAAGTGAATGAGTTTGCATCTCCGACATCATTCAGGCTCTTACCTCTCACAAGAGAGGGAGAGGAGAGGTAAGAGACTCTTTTGATCATTTCAAAGCCAGGAGTGGAGACGGGCTGATTTGCCGCCGCCGCCGCTCAGCTTCCCTCGGCGCAGCGGGGCACTTTTCAAAGTCAATAGCAGCTAATGAGAGCCTCCATAAGCCAAAACCACAATACAAATTGAATAAACTGAGATAAGGATTCTTGCAACATCCAAAAAGCCATGCTATGCTAATGAGTGCTGTGATGAAGCGACATTGTCTGCAGTGAAAAAGCTGCCGAGGCCTTTTGTCCTGAGAGTAGGTAGAGCAGGGTCGTGTTGTGAAATCCAAACCAACTCAAAGGAGCACAGCATCTTTTTTCCCCTTTTTCTTCACTTTTTGTTTCACTGCTTTTCCTTTTTTTCAATGCAAATAAGCTCGATGATAACCATTATGCCAAAGTGCTATTCTCAACCCCAGGTGTCAAGCAGCAATAAACGGTTTGATGAATTGCTCGGCCCAGGTGTTGTGCTGGTGGGCTGGAATTCCTCTCTGGTTCGTCATAACTGCTTTTGTCTGACGCAGCTGACAGGTTAGCATGTTAGCATGTTAGCGTCAGCCTTTGAAGCAGAATCTTTGTCCAATATGTCACACTGTTAGACAGATATAATAAAATAAAAACTCCAGCTCCAGTTTCCACCTTCATGTCTCCATTTCTTTCACACTCAGATGCTCCTCAGTGTTTTTGTGATCATATACTGACAAAGACAAACTTCAGTGGAGCAACAATCAGCAACCCACAAGAATCAGTTTGACCTGAACAACATATTCAACACAACTCTCGCTGGCATCTCAGTGCCAGTGAGCTAATGACAGCATCAGTCAACAAACAGTTGTTCATAATGAGAAGAGGAAAAAAAATCATGTATTTACATTTAAATCTCAAAAGAAAATGACCATATCTAACTCATCATGAAACACCTGCCAAATAAACCACTCTGCTCCACTCAAGATTGTTTGGTTGCTACACTGTTTTCTTTGTCTTTCTATCCTTATCGTTCTGATTTTAAGAATTTTGTAAATCAACACCACAGCTTGCTCTTGATCTGTCCATCTATCCATCTACCTATCTACTGTCTGTCTATCTATCTATCTATCTATCTATCTATCTATCTATCTATCTATCTATCTATCTATCTATCTATCTATCTATCTATCTATCTATCTATCTATCTATCTATCATCTATCTATCTATACATACATACATATACGTACACATGTATACTGACAAAGGAGAGCAGTACAGTCTGACCCTTTGAAAAAGGATAAAATATTAATTTTTCAGTTATTTTGTAGTTGATCTTTGCATTATAAAAGAAAAGTGATGATAATGATAATGTCATATATTTGCCAAAAAAAGATGCTTAGAACAAAAATCTTACTAAATTGGAGATTTAGTATTTTTGCGGGCCATCGACATTATGATGAATGTAAAAATGAACTGAATTTTCCAGAGGGGATAATAAAGCTGAGGTTGAAGTAGATGTTTCCGAGCTCATCATGGTAGATCAGATTTTAACATACTAATAGCCTACATATACATATTTTTTGACAAACCAAGTCTCGCCCATACCAGGACTAGCTGTCCTCTTATTACAGCACATTTGTGTTAGAAACAGACATAAAATGAGAAAAAAAAACTACATTTAATGTCACACTGAATGTGACCAAACCTCTGCCTGTACCCGTGCTCCTCATGTGGACATCACAGCTCAGGTCAGACTTTCGACTGTTCGCTCACTTTATGTTTCCTCAGTTTGTTGTTGAGCGTCCTTTATAACTGAAGAGTCTGCTCTTCTTCTTCGAACATGCACAGAACATGAATACAGCAGTTTAAACTCGCTTTTGTTATCAAATCTGTAGACTTTATTCATGTTCTGTGTGTGGATCAGGTCTGTTTGAGGCGACTTCGACTGAGTGAAGTTTTTTTCACTTAAACTGAGGGTGAGGTTATAAATAAGGACTTTCTCTTATTTTGCTAATACTCCTTATCTCAACTGTTTTTATGAAGCTGGTTTGCTGGTTAGGCCCTGGGGAATGAGGCGGGCATGTGGCTTTATATTTATCTTCTTTATCGTTATTCCTCTGACATTTGGATATTCTAGTCCTGCTGTTTGTTTAGAGGTAAGACTCTCATGAAAGACATTACTTTAGATACTGAAGAAAACAGTCTTTGGTTTGCTTTGCAGACTTTTAACAAATAAGATCACATTTCCATCAAGTTTTGTCTGGACTCGTCCTCTCTTCACAGGTTCATGCCACAGCTTTAAAAACCTGAACAACCTGCAGAGTGTCTGATCACAGCGTTAACAGGCTGCATGACAAACACACACAACCCCCCACACAGAGGGTAGTTTTGTGCCCATCCAGGGAGGCTAAGGTAACAGCAGGTCACAGTCCCTGGAGCTCAGTTTTACTCTTAAGCGTCTTTTAGTTTTATTTCTTTTGATAAAATCAGAGAAGATTTCAATCCCAGAAGTTTGTAAAGAAAAAGAAAACTGATATTTTAAAGCACAAAAACAGGAAGCACTGCACTCAGGAGTCACGTCTGAGTTTAGGAGGAAGTCTTGGTAAAATGAGAACATTTGCTGTTCTTTATTGTCTTTAGTGTTGTTTTTATATCAATAAAAACAGACAAAAACACTGCCATGAGACTCTTGAACAGGTGACAAGAGTGTGAAATTACCTCAACCTCACAGCTCATCTGCACTGATTAAACTTCTCTTACACTTTGTTCTTTATGATCTTTGCACAATAATCATGTTTACAGAAATGTACAGAACTCAAGCTTAACAGCTCCATCCTTAACAGTGATAATATCTTCATACGTGTTTTTAATCCATCTTCATCTTGTTTATATCTGGACTGTATTCATTATATTATTTTTTTGATATTTTGCTGCTACTATTTAGTACTTTTATGTGCTACTATTTGAAGCTAGGGATGTAACGGTTACCGGTAAAATGGTAAACCGCGGTAAAATTTCCCACGGTAATCATTACTGCATCCTAAAAAATTAAAATTATACCGTGTTTGATAACCACAATACGTCAAAAACGCACGGTGATGCTGCTCTTTGCCTGGAAATGTTGGAACTATGAGTCTCTTCCTGAATGAAGAAGCTTCATGGGAAGCGTGCATGCGCAGTTTACATTGTTTGACCTCAGTGAAAGTTAGAGACAGCGGCGATTTCCCTCTGGAAACGGACTTTTAAGTCTAGTTAAATTTTGGATTTTACATGGTTGCCGAGAGGAAACTCATAGAAGACAGTCACCCTGTCTAAATACGAAGCTACGGCGAAAGAAAAAGACGTGTGTGGTTAAAACTGCCATAACTCCTCCAGTAAATAAGCTGACCGAGCCGAAGAGGTAGAGACAGAGAGAGAGAGAGACAGAGAGAAGGGGAAAGATTCAATAAGCCTTACCTGAGAGAATTAAAGGTGGTTTGTCAGTATTCTCTGTCTAAATAATGTATAAATCTTGTAAATAGTAGCATTAGTATCATTCTGGAGTGTACTTTTGCCATTCTTTTGCCATGTATTCGCCGTATTTTGAAAGTGATCGTATTTTTCCATCAAAGTTCGTGCTTTATGGATTTAATCGATTGTACTCTGGAAAGATTAGAGGAGAAAATATCGAGGATATCTGCCATGGAGAGGGGAGACCAGAGGAGAGTCATGAAGGGGGCTAACTGCTTCAGGGACAGTCTTCAGTAAAAAAAAAGAAAAAAAAAAAAGACCATGACATGGTCTAATATTACGAGCTATAACATGGACAGACAAAACTGCACAAATATTTGTGGCAAAATCATCATTAGAAAAGGCAGAAATGTGTGTAGGTAAAACAACAATCAAAAATAACTTAAAATAGATGGGACTGAGTTTGGAAAACATGCAAAAATATTTTGATTAAGAACAGGTTCATATATATACATATATATACAGTATATATATATATATGAATATATATATATATATATATATATATATATATATATATATATATATATATCTATATATATATAAATATATATATATATATATATACATACATGTATATATATACATATATCATATCAGTAAGTGGTTGAGTATTTAAAATAATAAGGTTGATAATGATAATATTAATAGCTTATAGCTTGTTAAATCCACAACAAAGAAAATTTTGTTATTTTGGTTGGTAACACTTTACAATAACGATCATTTGTGAGGCATTTATAAATGATTAGTCGACATTAGTAGATGGTTTACCAATCATGAACAAATTATTCACATTTGTCAATGATTATTAAATCAGTTACAACTTAAGTTACAAGACATTTATAAGCTATTAGTTGATATTGAACTCATCACAAATATACCATATATATACATTTGTAAATGATTACTAAACCATTTATTACTAAACTTGCACATTTATTTATGATTTATACATTATTAAAAACATGATTTTTTTTCCACAAATGCTTGAGCTGCAACAAAGACTTAACATAAGATTTATACTGACTTATTACAACTCATGTTTTAATCATGAAAAACATAATACATGAAGTTATAGAATGCTTCCTTAAATCATTAAATATCTTTTTAATGATGACTAAATCATGTACAAATAATGTTGGTGCAGAGTTTTTAATAATGTAATTGATTTAATAATCATTTATAAATTATATAATAATCATTTACAAATGTTTATAAGAGTTTTTTTCATAGTTACTAATCTATCTACTACTATCAACTAATAGTTTATAAGTGCATTACAAATTATCTTTATTCTAAAGTGTTACCTTTTGGTCTGTTTGTAGTTTATTCTATGTCCTAAAACATTGACAGAAACAATGACATGTTTTTGAACACATTAAATATTCCTGAATTCATTGACCTCTGCCAAACAGTTGAGCTGGGAGTTAAAGGGTTTTCACTCGAGTGCTTCCTCAGTGTTTCAGGTGTGTCTGCAGGCTCACCTGTAGCTGTAACGGGCTCAGTCCAGATGCTGCTGCAGCTGCCATTGTCGATGGAATGAACTGCATGGGGTAATTCTCACCTGTTGGACACACAGAACATGCGCTGTAAGGTGACGGTGATGAAGAGGAGGAGGAGGAGGGCTGCTCTGGCCTCTCAGAAAGCCTCTGGTCTTTGTCTCCTCTCATGTTTTTATTCAAACAAACAAACTGTTTTGTCCCGATGTTCTTATTGTTGCTGCGCATGGGAGCAGCAGTGCAGCGGGGTGCAGTCATGAATTCATGCACGAGCACGGTGAGAGCCCCCCCGCCGTGTGTCCCTAAAAGGCTTTCCATGTCCGAGCCTTTGTTGGCGATGGAGAAAAGTCAGAGGAGCGTTTGAAATAAAGACTCTTTGACGTGTTTCTCTCTCTGCAGCTCGGCAGGTTCGTGCTCACGCAGCAGGAATAAAGTGGGATTATTCTGAGTGCCGTACGGGGGGTCAGCGGCGAGGGCCGTCGGGAGAGCACCTGGAGGAAAGTATGCAGGGCTGGAATGTGCGAAGGACGGGAGAGCAGGTGGCGTCCCCAGCAGACCCTTTGTTAAGCCCCACCCCCCCAAATAACTGCTGCCAGGTAAGACAAAATATTTGAGACATTTTTGGGACCAGAGCCTTTCTTACTGAAAATGGGTGAACCTGATCATTTAATCCTGTAACGTGAAGGAACACTGATGATTCATTTCACTAACATCCACACATGTTTTAGGAGATACAGGCTGCTTTTGAATTAACCCCCTACAGCAAGGGCGTAGGTTTGATTTTGACATTGGTGGGGACATAAAAGTGCTCCTGATTATCAAAAAATAATTTGATCTCTAGTCCACATCCACACAGAATGATCCTCTCTTCTGTCTCATGACTGCAGGCGAGCAGCTGAGGCGTTTATGCTACAAAGTTTTTCTTTTTTATTTCATTAACATACCTGCCCCCCTTCCAGTGCTGTAGTCTGGTTTATTCTAGTGGGTAAACTCTGACACTCTAATGGATGTTTGTCCTCTTAGGGCCTCCATACTCTGCAGACATTTAATCTGATTTCTCCACCGTCCACTGAAAACAGCTCTGAGACCCACTTATGGACCTCCACTCACAGGTTGAGAACCGCTGCACTAGTAGATTGTATTTGGCACTTAATCCTTCAAAGATTGTCTTTTATCATGAACTAAATGTGATGAAGAATACCTCAGGATGAATTTATCATTTAGAAAACAGTGAGTAAGCGTGGAGGTTCAGAGATGGACTGATGAAGAACGTTGAGTTTAGATTCATCTAAAGGCTGAACAAGCGCGCATGAGAGACAGGCCTTGACGCTTAGCATTTTCCCAAGTAGCATGAGTGCTACCAAGTTGAAAAATATTTTTAGTAACATGATGAAAAGTTACGTAGTGTGTTTTTCTTTAATACAAAGATATGCGGTCAACGAGGAAACAAACTTGTACCTCTTACGACCAGTGTTGGGGAAGTTACTTTTAAAAAGTAGGGTTTGCTCGTTACTCGTTACTTCTGAAATAAGTAACTCATTACTTTACTTAGGTACTCTTTATGAAAAGTAACTTTTCATGTTACTCATTACATTTACGTTACTTTTACATTGCCCGATCTTGGACAGAACCCCATACCTGTTCCTACATGTGAAGGCCTACAGAAAGTTCCACTACAGAGAACATAACAGTTATTTCTTTTGTGCTCTTTATTTTACAAAATCATGTCACATACCCTGTGAAATCAGAGTCATTCTTCTAAAATAGTTTAAAATGTTGCTCGCTGTTCTGTCAGTGTATGTTGCCTGGCAACCAGTCCCACTGATGCACTGTGATTGGTCGAGACAAGGCTTTGGGAGCGCCTGCTTATGTTTGTCTGTACCTCGCGCAGGGCGGTGCAGGCATGTTGGGTGTACCGAAAGCTACCTAGCGGCGCAGCTAGGTCAATAAAAAAAAAGTTTCAAAGCTGAACATGTTTCCAGCTGAAGCTGCGTTCAGGAATACCACCGGACACAACTTCCAACATATTCAACACAAGATAAAACATGTTTTGAACGGTCATTTTTCGTAGTTGCACGGGTGCTACCAGATGCAAATCACAACTCGCACTGTAATATTTTTAGTAGCAAATGTGAGTACCTCCTCACACTGTCAAGCCCTGATGAGAGACCGTTTGAATTCTAAAATCACACAAGGAGATTGATGATCTCTCACTTTCCCTGTGATGCTCGTCTGTCAGCTTCTTTATGCTCACCGACACACGGAAGTGCAGGGCCCAAATATGCAGAGCAATTCGGGAGGGATTTAGATCAAATGCTAACATGGGCTGCACTGCAAAATGACAGACAACAACAGTAACGGCCAGACTTTAAATGGAAAATATCAGGCCTGTAGTCCACAGAGCGGATCGTGGCTGCATCAGACGTCGGAGGATGCATCCTCTTGCGCAAAATGGGGCCCTACACACAGCGCGTTTGCACATAGGGAGGGACAGCGCTGGGAAGTAGCAAAATATTGGTAGGGACGTGTCCCTAGCGTTCCTACCCAATTCTACACCCTTGTCCTACAGTGACTCCCAAACTGGGGTACTCGTACCCCTGGGGGTGGGCAAAGTGACATATGGGAAACGCGAGTACCTGTCAGGTTTCAACCACTTATTTTTGTAGTTTAAGTTTAAACTGACAAATGTTTGCTTTGTGAGATTTGATAAAGGTCTGAAGTGTTGGCAGAGAGGATAATGAATAAGTTCCAGAAATGTGCATTTCTATTTTCAAAAGTACACTGGTGTTTCCCACTAATATTGCTGGTAAATATTTCTATTTAGTAAGTACGGAAAAATATTCGGGTCACTTTAGATGGAAAAAATAATTTTTGGGAGGTGAGATTAAAGTCAAAATTAGTCACATTTTTGAGGTAAAAGTAAAATTGGTGAGATAAAAGTTAAAATATCAACAATAACGTTGAAATAAATGATGAGACTAAAGGTAAAATGTTGAGAAAAAAAGTGGAAAGCTGTGAATAAAGCCTTCATACAATGTATTCTGACTTTATTCTCGACATGTCAACAGCTCAGAGCAGTGTTGATGGTGATGACGTGAGATGTATGCTCGTAGCATCAGCAGACAGGTAATTAAGTCTGCTGACTTCCTGCCTCTTAAAATTTCTCTCTAATTCTTTCGACATCAAGCAACAGACTTTCTCAGAAAAGTGTCTTCAGAGCTCATGTTCAAGGAGATTGTGACAGTCACCAAAATGTTTTCTGTGGGACTAATAAAAGCACCAGCCATTTAAACAGCATGCACTGAAATGACTGCTGCATCAGGTGGAAAATAAGAGAGACACCTGTGCTGCATGGCAAAAATGATTTGTACCTGACGTATGATAAGTTGAAACAGTAAAGAAGGTTGTTTTTTTTTTATCTCAGACATGTTTACTTTTCAAATACAACATAAACCACACACAGAACTACGACAACTGTTGGTACAACCAAAGGATAAAATCAAACAAAACAATAAATGCAACGTCACATACGAGATGCCACGTCAATCATGCAATAAAACCTACATCAGGGAAACAGGGGAGTTTTAGCACATGAAAGGTGAGAAGGACAAACGAGACAAACAAGATCAATAAAAGAAAAGGCAACACGGGAAAACGACAAATCTGCCATAACGGACCAGTGAAGAGGGAAAACCAAGCACCAGCGCTGGATTAGGAAAGCGATCGAATAAGGAAACGAGGCCCTAACTACCCAGACCCTTTTCATGGAAACATGTCAGGTACGTGAAAAGTCTACATGTCTGAGAAAACAGAAAAAAGGAAACAGTTTCTAAGAAAAAGATGTAACGCACACCATTCAGATGGAACAGCAAAGTCATGAAGTCATGTTTGTGTTATGTCTTTTCAATAAAATAAAGTTCTACGCTGACAGAAACACATTTGAATCCCAGCTGTGAAGATGATTCTGATGAAGAGCTTTGGAGATCCTGAGCTCCTCGTCTTTTTGGTGTGAGACTCCGTGTTGCAGATGTTGAGCAACAGCCTGTGACCCGTGAAAGAGACGTTCAGTTCGGAGTATTGTTCCTGACCGTAAATCTCTACGCTCATTTCCAGAACATTCCACACCGGACACACCTCGTTAACGAGAGCAGGGATCCCTGAGTGTGCACGTGTGTGTGTGTGCATGTTTGTGTGTGTGTGTGTGTGTGTGTGTGTGTGTGTGTGTGTGACGGACAGGGTGCTGCTGTTTGTCTTTGGTTAAAGAGTCACACAACAAGCCTGAATGTTGATCCAGAAAACAAGGATCTCACGTGATTTTAGAGAGAGAGGAGATGATTTCAGAGAGAGTGAGGAGATGATTTCAGAAAGAGTGAAGATGATTTTAGAGAGAGTGAGGAGATGATTTCAGAAAGAGTGAAGATGATTTTAGAGAGAGCGAAGATGATTTCAGAGAGCAAAGATGATTTTAGAGAGAGTGAAGATGATTTCAGAAAGAGTGAAGATGATATTAGAGAGAGCGAAGATGATTTTAGAGAGAGTGAGGAGATGATTTCAGAAAGAGTGAAGATGATTTCAGAAAGAGTGAAGATGATATTAGAGAGAGCGAAGATGATTTTAGAGAGAGTGAGGAGATGATTTCAGAAAGAGTGAAGATGATTTTAGAGAGAGTGGAGATGATTTCAGAGAGAGTGGAGATGATTTTAGAGAGAGCGAAGATGATTTTAGAGAGAGTGGAGATGGTTTCAGAGAGAGAGTAAAGATGATTTCAAAGAGAGTGGAGATGGTTTCAAAGAGAGTAAAGATGATTTCAAAGAGAGAGTAAAGATGATTTCAGAAAGAGAGTGGAGATGGTTTCAGAAAGAGTGAGGAGATGATTTCAAAAAGAGTAAAGATGATTTCAAAGAGAGTGGAGATGGTTTCAAAGTGAGTGGAGATGGTTTCAGAGAGAGAGTAAAGATGATTTCAAAGAGAGTAAAGATGATTTCAGAAAGAAAGTGGAGACATTTCAGAGAGAGTGAAGAGATGATTTCAGAAAGGGAGTAAAGTTGATTTCAGAAAGAGTGAGGAGATGATTTCAGAGAGAGAGTTAGAGTGAGTTTGATGTGTTTGGTGTGAACATCATAAAGCATGGATCCATCCTGCCTTGGATCAGTGGTTCAGGCTGCTGCTGGTGGTCCCTCAGTCATGGTTCAAACCCCACAGCCTACCTGAGGATTGTTGATGATCATGTCTATCCCTTTATAACCACAGTGAACTATCTCTGAAGGATGTTTCAGCTCCTTCTTGAGCCTCTGACTTGAGGGTCAAATGTGTCCAATCTGGTACTAGAGAGGTGTACCTAATAAAATGGCCTGTCTCACTAACAAAAACTAAACAAACGCCTGCTCAGAGCTTCATCTCTCATGTTTTCCTGGCCCATAAAAATGATTGTTGACGGGCACATTTGTTAGATTTACTGCCATGGTTAACTGTTGTGTGTTGGTTCGATCGTGTTCGTGTACCTGGCTTGTACGACATGCCCGGTGGGAAGAGGAAGCCTTGCTGTGCGGCGGCGGCAGCGGCCAGAGAGCGCTGATCGTGAGGAAAAACAGGGATCATCAGAGGAGGCATGTGACCCTGGACCTGCAAGAGAGAGAGAGAGAGAGGATTGGAGGCCTTACATAAAAACGTTCCATAAAAGTTGGACAAGGTGAGGAAGAATACCTTGAACCACTATTTCTATTTCCCTACAAAGGCTTTACACATTCAATAAACACCATTTAAACACCAGCAACAATGAAAGAGGAAGAAACCGTGAGAGAAAAAAAGAAGTGTGAACACTAGAAGGGGAGCGAGAAAGGAAAGTCTGCGATAAGAATGTAAGGAATATAAGAGAAGAGGACAAAGCAGACATTTATGAGTAGAAGGATGATCGAGATGTCAAAAGAAAAACATGAAATAAAACCACCCAGGGTTCGGCTCGGCATGTCTGAAGAGACCAAAACAACAAATAAAGACGCACATCCTTGAGAGGCGAGTGCAGAAATGTGAAACAAAAAGCCTTTAAAACAACAGAGAGGAATAAAAGCTGCTTTCATGTGGGCTTGAAGACTCTTTAAAAAAGAGGGTTTGTCTGAGTTAAGAGGCCGAGGGCTTCGACCGGGGAGAGCCAATCAAAGACGAGCCTGCGGGAATCTATTAAAGCTCAGACTTAAACCAGGCCCTCTCTTTGGTATTTAACTTTGTTTGATAAAGCAGAACATCACCATGAAGCTTTCACATGACCATCTGTGACGGTCCATGTCACACAGACTGATGCCTCCACAAAAATCTTACAAAAAGCTTTCCTGACATTAAGGATGTAACAATAACTGGTAAAATGATAAAACTAGTTAAAAAATATAACTTAACAGGAGACAGTAAGCTGCTGATGAGGCCTTCTCACACCTCCAGGTTCAGACCAGGAGCGTTAGACAACACCTTTAAAAAGTGGAGAGACTAAGGAATGACAGCTATGTGTACAATAGTTGATAAGAAAAAAATTCAAATAATTTAGACAATTACAAGATGAGTTTGGATTAGAAAATGAGATTTATACAGATATCTTCAACTAAGACACTTTTAGGAGACATAAATGAAAAAGGGAATGATGTGATTGAGGTGTTGATAGGTGCATATGAGCAAAGTCCTCTAAGAGTCATCCCTAAACTATACAGAAGTCTATTAAAGCAACAGGGAAGAAACATGGTGTATATAAAAATGAAATGGGAAAAGGAATTTAACGTTGAGTTGCCTGAGAGTGATAAGCAGTCCATGTTTAAGACCCAACATACATCAACTAGCTCTAAAAGATGGATGGAAAAAATTAACACATTTTTTTACTACACCAAAATTAAAGATCAACAATTAGGACGACAACAATACCGTTGGAGACAACTGAATACCAACCACTCATAATTTTTAGTCATGTTAGAAAATGCAGATATTTTAGGATGGAGTTTTGAGAGTTATGGATAAAATTTTTGGTTATAATATTCCTAATGATCCCTGCTATATATATCTATGACTGATTCCAGACAATAATAGGAAAAGAAGACATATCATCATGCTGTCTAAAACACTAAGCTCCAGTGAAAGAAAAAGATGATTAAAACTGCTGTAACTCCTCGAGTGAGTGAGCTGACTGAGCTGAAGAGAGAGAGAAGATTCCGAGAGACATACTTGAGTGAATTATAGGGAGTTTATCAGTATTTTCTGTCTCAATCATATTTAAATCTTGTAAATAATAGCATTGAGATCATTCTGGAGTGTGTTGTTGTTCTTTTGCTGTATATTTGTCGTATTTTGTAACGGATTGTCTTTTTCCATCATTCGTTAATAATAATAACAATAATAAAAGCTTTAAGCTTTTAAAACCTTTAAATCCCTACCAAAGAAAAATTTTGTTATTTTGGTTTGTTTGTAGTTTATTCTATATCCTAAAAAAATGATAGAAACAATGACACGTTTTTAAACACATTAAATATTCCTTAATTCGGTGACCTCTGCCAAACAGTTGAGCTGGGAGTTAAAGGGTTAACCAATGGGTTCAATAATTTTAACCTTAAACATAAGAATATTTTACTATAAATAAAATAAATGAAAAATAAATTAGAAGATCCTGAAAAGTAACCTCAAGAAATACAGTAAAAACAAAACCAAACATTTTTATTTTAAATTAGAAATTATCCAAAAAAAATTAGAATAGACGCTGATATAATCCAATATTTGTTTTGTTGCAGATATCAGACAAATATCCAATATCAATACTGGATCAGGACACCCCTAGTAATTATCTATATTCTGTATTTTTACAGCCCATTTATTTCTTTTATTCTTCTTTATGGCTGATATCGGGACCTCAGTGACTACTTTCTTTCTTTCTTCTTGTAAGTGCAGAGTGGAATGAGGATGATTCTGCAATGGAGGAAAATGTGATGAGTCTGTTCATGCTTTTTATTCTTTTATTCAACCCCACAGTTGGAAAGATGAGGCGTTTTGGTTTAATTTGATTGACAGTGTCTGATAAAACCCTCCAATATTCCCAGGCAGGAGTTTCTTTTCCCTGTACACTGACTCGCAGGCACAAAAAGAAGCTGCTGCTCTGACCAGTGGAATATTCTGCAGAGATGTGTTCGATCTCTTGAGTTTGTTTGAATAATTATGTTTTCATCTCTCTGCGTGGACCTCCATGTTGTGTGTCCATCTCCTCAAACATTCTCTCCATCTTATTTATTTCCTGTTTCCATTTCTGTAATAAACGCTTGTTGATGTCTTTCTTTCCTCCTCACTTCTACTCACTGCCTCCTCCCTCCATTCATCTCCTTTACTGCCAATTCATTAGGCACCCCACCACCACCACCACCACCACCACCCCCATCCTCCTGGGACTCTTCATCATTAGAGCCCAAATCACACAATCAGCATGTTGTGTGGTTACTCTGTTTCTGTGCATTTACGCTGCGATGTTGGATTACATGACGTCCTCTGGGGTTTGAGTGTGTGTGCGAGGACGTTCAAAGAGCATGACTAAAGAGAGAGAGACGGACGAACAGGAGGATCTTTGAGGCTTTCTGCTGCAGAGCCGCAACGTTTAGTCAATGTAAAGGAAGATGAACACAAATTAATGGACCACAAATGTGCTGATTGATTAATCGAGTAAACTATCAAGGAGGTAAAATGAATTTCCTGGTTTTAACCTCGCTGATATGAGGATTAAAAATGTCAAATTAACCCTTTAACTGCTAGTTCAACTGTTTGGCAGAGGTCAAAAATAAACCCAGGCATATTTAATGTTTTATAAAAGCAGAACACATCAAATCAGTGTTTGCTTCCCTTGACATTTCAGGGAACAGAGAAAACTACAAACAAAAAAAAACAGATATTTTCACAGTGTGGGACTTAAAAGGTTTAAAAAGTTAAAAGTTGATTACCTGATGATTTAAAATTCACAAATATTTGGGACAAAATCAATTAGAAAAGGCCTAAACAAACACAACCATTTTTATTGATGTACAACTGTATTATCTCATTTAGGTTAAGTATTTAAAAAAATGAGAGTGATAATAATAAAACCATTTCCCTTTTTACACCTTTAAATCCCACACAAAGACAATGTCAGTTCTGTTGTTTGTTTGCACATTTTTCTGTATCCTAAAACACTGACAAAAACAAACAATGATGTGTTATTTTTTGACACATGAAATATTTCTGAATTTATTGACCTCTGCCAAACAGTTGAGCTGGAGGTTAAAGAGTTAAACATCTCTGGACTTAATAGGCTATGTGAGTTTCTCATGCATTCTTTTAAATCAATGCTTAACAACACATTTCTGTCTCTATAGCATCATAAAATAACTGCTTAAATATTCAATCACAAGCAAGACAACCATCAAGGCAAACAGAATGTAACGTGAAAAATATCCAGTCACGCACGCTGATGTTCCATCTGTTCCACAGGAACATTGGCTTATTATAGGACTTTTATTTTTATATTCTCAAAAGGATCTGTGAGATGTTTTCAGCTGAAAAACAGACTCACATTAATATAACTGACTCTTTCTTTCATTTGCAGACAGCAACATATAGGACATCACAGCTATAGCTCCCAGGTCTGCTGATTATAAACGACTTCAGGCTTCTCTTTTTTGAAAAGTTGCTTATAAATACCTATTTTGTCTCACTCCAAACAAAAATGTAAAAAAAGAAACCCTTATTGCCAGAATTAAATTTATTACCTCCACCAAGGAGGTTATGTTATTGCCAGTGCATGTTTGTTTGTTTGTTTGTTTCTCTGTTCGCAACATAACTCAAAAAGTATTAAAGTATCCACCGTCTGGATCCGCCATGACAAAAATTTGATTTTCGTGAATAACTACTGAACTAATATAGATATCATTATTAATCCAAATGCTAATGGTTTGTTTTCATGGTCAAATAATTTAAATATTTAGATGAAATAAAGGTAGGAATAAAATTTATGGTGAAAATCACAATATGGGTGAGGACTCGGGCTGGGTATTTCCAGCAACCCCACGATACGATACGTATCCCGATACTGAGGCCACGATACGATACGTATCCTGATACATGTAAATTGTGAACATTGACTACACTTTTAATTCCCAGAAACTTTTGTTTTATATTACAAGAAGAAAAAGAACAAGGATGACTTTTAAATGACTCTCTACTACTTAAGAACTTTAATTCAGGTCTCCAAAGATGGTAGACACCTAAGTTTGAATTTGGAACATGTGTTTTAACATGTCGCTTGGCTTCTACTTTGAACTGTACCATTGTTAACATTACCCAAAGAGTATTTACAACAACTGTCCAACCATTGAGGCCGTATCGATTCTGTTGGATCCGTATCGATACACGTACCACCATGGAGTGCATGACAATATTTTGCTGTATCGATATTTTGAGCACAGGCCTAGTGAGGACTGTGGTGCTGGCGGAGGTCTGCACTCTCCAAGTGCTTTTCTTGTTGGTAATGTAGCTGTCGCTGTTTTCGCAATAAAGCTGCAGATCATCAACATAAAACTGTCTGTTTGGTTACAAGAGTCAAGCTTATGCTGTTTAGTGATAAAGATATAAGAAAGGGTAGCCCCTCCCTTCATTTCTGTATAAAGAAAAGGATGTTGAAGATGTAAACTAGATTCATAATGATATCTATTTTAGTTTGGTAGTTATTCACGAAAATCACATTTTTCATCATGGCGATTTTCTCCTGGATCTAGCTCCAAAGTTTTTTAAGATACAACAAATCTGATGAACACTCCAGATTCCACAGTATCTTGGCTATATTTGGGCGTTTGTTGCAAGTTAATGTCTTTATTTGTTCCCTTGCTATGACTAAAATTCCAGGGATATTTAAATTTTTCTTGTTCTTGTTCTGGATCAGAGAATCCAGAATTTTGTCAGGATCCAGATCAGTCTTTGATATCTTGTAGAACCTGTTAGAAACTTGTCCTGTATTTTTTTTTCCAAATGCCCTGACTACTTTTGGTGGAGTGTTATGCACAAATGCCAAAAATTGTCCTATCTCGCAATGTTTAAGAATTCTTTTTAAAAAATTCCTGGATCCAGACGGTGATCTCGGTCACTCCCAAATCTAATCTAATCATTTGTTCCTTGCCCCAAACTGGACATTTCCCGAAATTTTCATTTAAAATCCGTCTATAATTTTTCGAGTTATGTCGCTAACGGAGAAATAAACTAATTAACTAACAAACAAAAAAACAAACAGACACTGGCAATAACATGGCAAGGTAGGTATGGTAAGGTGGTTCCTTGCCAGTTTTAAGAGTTTTTAGAGAGAGCTGAGTTGAAAGAAGAAGACAAGAGTAGAACAATGGTACTGTAATCTTGCCTTGAAAATGTAAAGGTGATATTCATACTGGTGTAAATACATAGTTTGATTACATGTACCGTATTTTTTAATTTTTTGCCAAGCAAGATTTTTTGTGGGAAAGGAATTAAACGCCTGCTCCAAATAGTCGCCTGGTTTGCTTAGTGATTGAAACAAATACACACCCCGGCTATTATTTGGTATTTTACGGTAATGACAACTGCAGAGCGCCCCCAGTGGACACTGGAGGAACTGCCCGGTGGCTCGTGACTGCACAACGACAGCATCAGACGTCTTCATCGCTCCCTCTGTTCAGTGAGTGTGCAGCTACATGTGTTCATCACCTGACCGCCTCCTCGAAACATTGTTTAGGTCACACTCTGAAACAGGACGGGTGCTCGGGAAGCCCCCTCACACACACACACTGAGGGTACTTTCAGACATTCCCACACACAAAAACCACGTCTTGTGACACTGAGGAAAGAGAACGAGGAGAGAATAAAAACGAGTCTGTGTCCAAATTACTAAAAAAAAAGAAGAAGAAGAAGAAGAGGAGGGAGGGTGGATGTTATAGAGTGGGACAAAATGCTCCCATTCATTGTACTCCTTTGGGAACACTGGGACTGACTGGGGCTGCTTCACCAGCACAAACACACAAAGATCTTCTTTTACCGAGAGCGGGGGGGTGCACACGATGAATGGACGGGCAAAGGTGGTGCAGCGGGGCCCCTCTCTGCTCAGACCCTAAGAAAACACAAGGCCCCTTCCTCTAACTGCCCTGCAGACCCACACACACACACTCAGGATTAATGGTGCTGTTGTGAGGGTGAGGGGCAGCGGGTCCGACGGTGGTGTGAGTGTGTGTTTGAGGACGGGGAAGAAAGAAATGTTGGCTTGTTCAGGTAGAGAGCACGCCCTCGATTTTGTTACGGTCTGAAATTCAAACAGGTAAACACATTTACTGAGATTAAAATCATTGCAATATTTGTTTTCTCTCCTGTAATATATATTCATTTTTAACCCTTTAACTACCAACTCTTCATCAGACCTCCTCTGAAACAGAACTCTGATGTAATGTGACGAATAAAAATCTTCCTAATATTCAGTATCTCTGCAGCTTTCTGGTCTTAACTCTTTGATGCACGGTGTCCACTACAGTAGACAGATATTTGGAATAAGTTTTATTCCCTTTAGGTTGCAGCACCATGTCCAACAACAAAAAAACGTCTCATATTTAAAAAAAAATTATCTTTTCACATTTTTAACCACATCAAGATATGGCATCATAAATCCAAAAAAGTTGACAAGGGGCCAAAATGGATATTGTGCCTGTATTCAGATTTCTCATAATTTTGTATTTTTTATTTTAAATTTTGGTGTAATTACCTCCGCCAAGGAGGTTATGTTTTTGGGAGAGTTTGTTTGTCCGTCCATCCGTCTGTGAACAAAATAACTCAAAAGTAATGGATGGATTTGGATGAAATTTTCAGAAAATGTTCAGCATGGGAAAAGGAAGAACTGATTCGATTTTGGTGTTGATCCGGATCAGCGTCTGGATCCACCACGACGAAAAATGTGATTTTTGTGAATACTGTAACTACTGAACTAAAATAGATATTATGAATCCAGTTGCTAATGCTATGTTTTCATGGTCAAGGAATCTAAATGTTTCGATGAAATAAAGGTAGGACCAATATTTATGGTGAAAATCACAATATGGGAGAGGGTTGGGCGGTGGCGGAGGTCTGCTCTCTCTGAGTGCCTTTCCAGTTCTCAAGTGAATAATTTGATTAAACAGCATCAACACATATAATTCAGATTTTGCTTTTTCTTTGATCTACTCTTAATAAACATTTGTCAAATACATGTTTCTCTGGATCTTTACAAAGTTCCACTGAATTACTGTTTATAGTGTTAATGTATGATGAAGTGGACAGATGCATAATTCCCTCAAAAAATAAGACTGAAAAAACTGACAATGATTTTTAACTTGTATGAAAGTAAAATCAAACATTTTGAAAAAGTATTCCTTTGTGATTAAATGATTCATGCATGAAAGTGTCAAACAGCTAAAGAAATAATACAAAAGCAAGTTAGACATGAACTTTCAACCAGCCACAAATTTAATAGTTAGGAAATGTAGGTACGAAACATTTAACCCTTTGTTTTCATGTGTTTAAACTTCTAAAGCAGCTATCGGTGCACAATCTGCACACTTCAACCCTTTAGCTCTCAGCTCAACTGTTTGGTAGAGGTCAATAAATCCAGGAATATTTGTTGATTTTAATTGTGATTCTACGATAATGCCGATTTTTGCAATCTTTAGTTAGCTTTTTTAACACCAGCGAAAAAGATGAACAATGATGATGCCTACAGACTATATCAGGAAAAATACACATCACATATGAGTCTGTTTTAAGGATTTATTCAGCAATATATTTTAACCAGCTGTTTATACTCTCTCTTCAAAAGCCTGGATTGCATTCTGGATTGCGATCCAATCAGAGCTGCTCTTTTTATGAATTGATATATTCATGTAGAGCAGGTTCACCGTTTGTTGTCAGTTCTAGTATTGTAACTGAGATGCTCTGCCAAGTAGCCTAAATAAAGGTGACTGCATTTCACACAAAAGGAAGATTTGTGTTTCCTTCCTTCCTTCCTAACCCTCCCCCCACAAAGATTGAATGACTGTCAGATGGTTCACCCTGTTCATGTCGCAAAAGAACCAATGTGCCCAGGTGTTAAGACACATGCACAGAGTGAACCATCTTGTCATTCAGACTGTTTGGTAGAAAGACAGAAGGGAAACAAACATACGTGTCAATATATTGAGGCTGGCAAACTCATTGAGGATGTTTTTATGTATCGAGCAGTTAATTCATTTATTGATCATCATGACAGGCCTAGGTAGCATCGTGCAGCGTTGCACGATGGCTGCTCATACTGCATCCATCAAAAATTCTTTACTCAATGAATTCACTGGTGAACAGAATATCAGGTGGAGAAGCAGACGTGGAGAGGCACGGAGCCCTTTGTGAGCGAGTTAAAGTCCCTCCCTCATTTAAAGTCAAACATCTAACTTGAGCTACACAAACGCTTCTCTACGTCCATGACGCTACACAAATTAGCTCATCAATCTCTCTGCCCAGTTAGGACACTCACACATAATTCCAGATCATTTGTCTGATTTTGTTGTTGATCTGGCGTTCAGTTAGGACACGTGTTTTTCTCACAAAGCTAACAAATCCTGTAAAACGGTCATGGATCCACATCCTGATCAAAATCAGATCACCTCCTCCATTGCCATGATCAACATTTGTGACAAATTTGAGGAGAATCCGTGAAGATCTGACACAGCAAAAATAAATTAAAAAAAAATTACCTGCAACTCCATGTAACGAATATTTATAAATTCCTGGTTTCACGTTCAGATTTGGATCAAGACCAAGCTACCCTGGAAATTTCATCAAAATCTGGAGCAAACTTTTGGACTTATCTCCCTCAGACAGACACACAGACAAGGAAACAGACCAACCAAAATCTAATCATTTTTCCCATTTGCTGCGACCAAGGTTCCCTGGAATCTGTGCGTAGCTGCCACTCTTCATCAGACCTCCTCTGAAACAGAACTCTGATGTAATGTGACAAATAAAAAATATTCTTAATATTCAGTATCTCTGCAGCTTTCTGGTCTTAAACAGCTAAAGAAATGTCAGACACAGACCTTCAGCCAGCCACAAATTTAATAGTTAGGAAATGTAAGTAAGAAACATTTAACCCTTTATTGTCATGTGTTTAAACTTATGAAGCAGCTATCGATGCACAATCCGCACACTTTAACCCTTTATCTCCCAGCTCAACTGTTTGGCAGAAGTCATTAAATCCAGTAATATTTAATGTGAACATAACACATCACTGTTTGTTACTGTTAGGCTTGTCACGATAATCAATAAATCGATTAACCACACATTAAATAAAAACGTCCTTGAGAAGTTTGCCGGCCTCGATCAATTGACTTGTGCATGGGTGTTTGTTTTCCTCCTCTCTCTCTACCAAACAGGCTGGATGAGAAGATGGTTCACTCTGTGCATGTGTCTTAACATCTGGGCGCATTGGTTCTATAGCGAAATGAACGGAGTGAACCATCTGTCAGTCATTCAATCTTTGTGGGGGGAGGCGGGGCCGCTTGCACAAACAGAGAGCTGAAGTGAGCGTCGTGGGGGATAACAAGGAAACAAACACTAAAATGAATGATGACATGAAAGTGACGGTTCCTAAGCCGAATGCCACAGCCCCAGTGTGGGAATGTTTTGGTTTTAAACAGAATGATCAAGGTGTGAGCCAATGAACACCAACAAGCTGATATGTCGTATTTGTTTGAAAGTAGTGGCGACAAAGAAAAGGAGGTGTAGCTGAGCCTTCGTCCTGACTGTCAGCGCTTACTGAGGCTTTTGGTTGGCAAAGTAAATATAAATAAAGCAGCGCAAAACGGTGCACACTCACAGACAGTGTGGTTCGCTACACTGCAAATGAAATGCAGCCCTTCAATACGGTTGAACAGCCTGCATTGTTACAAATGTTTGACAGACAGTACGAATTGACTGGGGAAACGTACATGCAACAAACAATTCAGGAACCATATAAAGTACATTTTATTTATTGTTTTTATTGTTGTTTGTGTTCTTATTTGAGGTTCTGTTTTTTCTGTACAGAGACAAGGTCTATTTTTTATTGCTTTTGATTATTATAATGATTTTTTACATGCAGTTTTTTCCCCAAAAGAGAGTCCATTTCATTTTCCTTGTTTTTTTCTCTTTTTTGTTTATATCATATTGTTTTTTTAATTTTATTTAAAAGCTCTTGACCTTCCAATTACAGTTAAATACTCTGAAGAAAGATCATTGTATTTGATATGGTGTACTCACTTTATTATGACATACATTCTAATTACATTAATGAAAAAATTATGTTTCAAAATAGTATTGACAATAATATCGTTTATCAGCAATAATTTTTTTTGACAATTATCGTCCAGCAAAATTTGTTATTGTGACAGGCCTAGTTTCTGTCAGTATTTATGATATATAAAAAATGCAAACAAACCAAAAGAACTGATATTTTGCTTGTGGGTTTTAAAGGTTTAAAATGCTGAAAGCTACTATTTTTGTACCATAATTATTTTAAATAGTTAACCATTTACTGATATGATGATGTATACGTACATATAAAGCCTGTTATTCATCAAAAACATTTGTCAAACTCAATATCATATATTTAAAGTTATTTATGCATTTTTTTCAGACATTTCTGCCTTTTCTAATTGATTCTGTCCCAAATATTCCTGCACTTTTATGTCATCACCTAATCAACTGTTAGCTTTAAAGCCTTTCAATCCCACACCAAGAAAATATCTGTTTTTTGGTTTGTTCGTGGTTTCCTCTGTTCCCTGAAATGCTAATTGAACCAAACCTTGATTTGATTTGTTCTGTTTCTTAAAACTTAAATATCCCTGAATTCAGCGATGACCTCTGCCAAACAGTTGAGCTGGTAGTTAAAGGGTTAATGCAACATCTGATCCACTCTCCTGTGAGCAGATTAAAGACAGTGTGGGTAGATTTACTCGATGGTTGAATTACTGTATCACATTTTCTTTAAGCTAACACTTGAGCAGAGCTGGGGCTGTTTAAAGGTCAGGAAGTCGCCGTTCCCCATCGATGGCGAGTCCAATCCACATTATGGTTCCTTCACAGCTTTCCGAGTCATTGTGTCCGAGCGTATGTGCTGACGACCATTTTCCTGCCCCATTAGATCTTATACAGTATCACAATGTTTGTCTTCACACAGTTAAGAGGCTAAGCTAACCTCAGCGATTCACAAACAGGAGAAAAACTTCAGTTTGACTCCGATGGACCGAGAACAAACGCCTCTCTGATCGGAGAATCCAGCAAAACGATCCCAAATATAAAATGCCTCAGGCAGCGAGGGTGAGGGAGGAGTTATGAACGAAGAACAGAGCGAGGGAGGAGGAGGAGGAGGAGTGCGGCTTTGCAGTCATTAATTAGCCTGTTAGCTCGGGCCCGGGCAGTGTGGTTAGGGCCGGTGCCTTTGTGGGCCCGAAGGAAATGGGCCACATATGAGAGCCATTACAGGGACTGACTTAACAAAGACACATGAGCCACCGGGCTGGGCCGGGACCTGTTGGTGCTCCAGAGCCTTTTCAAGAAACAGCCTCCACAGTTAAGCATCAAGACAAAGCTTTTTACTCTCACAGCAGCCTGTTTGTAAATTTATCAAAAACTCACCAGATTAAATTAATTTAAGGAACAGATGAATTTCTTTAACACTAAAACGAAAGTCTGTCTGATAACTGAGCAAAGGTTCATGCTCACCTTTAAAACTCCTCGCAGATTTGATGATTTAAGAGCCTGTTTCCTCTAGACATTCTGTCCTATTTGCTCACTGGTGGACTGTTGCTAAGCTCCTGTACTTTGGAGACATAAAATCATCCTTCTATTGTTTTAATATCATTACTCTTCATCTTCTGTGCATATGGTTAAAGTTCTGTTTGTGGCTGTTGTGTGAATAAATCTGTGTCCACTGTTTCTCAAACATCATGCTAATGTTTATAAAGAAAACGCAAAAAACTAGAAGTGCCCAAATCAATCTGCAGATGCAACTATTCTGACCTCTTCATTGGGTTTTTGCATGATGGTAATCTGCATCATATTTCTGAGCATTGTTGACACCATCAACAAGCTAATTAGTGAAATTATGGAAAATTGTCTCATAATCTTAAAAAAACTCTTTGAAATTCCCTGATCCATATTTTAAAACATCACCAAAATCGAATCACTTCATCCTCATAGCAAGACCAAGACTTCTAATTTTGTCCAAGTCCATTAACAACATTTCGAGCCTTACTTACAGACAGACAGGCAGGCAGGCAGGCAGGCAGACAGACAGAGAGACGGGCAGGCAGACAGACAGACAAGCAGACAGACAAGCAGACAGACAGACAGGCAGGCAGGCAGACAGACAGAGAGACGGGCAGGCAGACAGACAGACAAGCAGACGGACAAGCAGACAGACAGGCAGGCAGGCAGGCAGGCAGACATACAGGCAGACAAACAGACAGAGAGACGGGCAGGTAGACAGACAGACAAGCAGACAGACAGACAGACAGGCAGGCAGGCAGACAGACAAGGAGACAGACAGACAGGCAGGCAGACGGACAGACAAACAGACAGGCAGGCAGAAAGACAGGAATACAGACAGGCAGACAGGGAGACAGGCAGGCAGGGAGACGGACAGACAGTCAGGCAGACAAACAGAAAGATAGACAGACAGACAGACAGGCAGACAGGGAGACAGGCAGACAGGTAGGCACACATACAGACAGACAGATAGAAAGACAGGCAGACCGACAGGCAGACCGACAGGCAGGCAGACAGACAGACAGGCAGATAGGCAGGCAGAAAGACAGACAGACAGACAGACGTCAGCAAAAGCAGAATCCCCGAGGAGATCTCTATTAATCTGTACAGTCTGGGACCCATCTTTTTTTTTAAACCTATTCATTCATAGATTATCAATCCAAAGTTTACCCTCAAACAAAAACATTTGGCCTCCAACAGGACATGTCATGAACCTCTTTTAGACTCCTCTCAGCAAACATCTCCGGCACAAATCTTAAGATGGTGAAAAGTCCTCATCCTATAACTCTTGCTTCAGTGGATCTCCTCCTGTGTGTAACTCGGGACAGTTTCTCTAACCAGAGGACATCTCCTGCTGGCTCTCCTCACCATGTAAAACCACATGACAGGAAACCAGGGTCACTTTGAACTCCGCCCCCCGTAAACCCGCGCTACACCCTCGCCGACCAAACACTGAGAGAGACACGGGAGATGAAACAGCTTTAACCCGAGCTTTCGTTGAATCATTAATCAGATCAGAGCATCAGATTAAAGGAAATAAAACTTTCTCACAGCAGGTAAAGTTAAAACATTTCTATTTTGGGGATGATTCCTCCACAGAAGAGTGATTTTCCAACACGTTGATGGATTTCTCCAGGTGTTAACCTGACCACATGGCTCAGCAAACAAGGTGAACCAGAGTCTGTTTACAGCAGATCTTATTCAGAACAAACTGTGAGTTATGTTTGTCCTGTATCAAGATAAGCAGCTAAATGGATTTCTGTCCAATTGTATTTACTGTGATTGAAATCAAAGTCTTGATAATCAAACATACTGATTGTACGTCCATGTGCTATGTGCACGTATTGATTCTATAAACTCTGAATCGACACACGGATAAGAAAGGAGTGACAGCAGTTTGGAAAACACCTTTGGTCAAATCTCCAAAACTTCGGTTCACAGGGAATCCTGCAGCTAATGTTAACATTTTTGACTTAAAGCTCCAAGATAGCAGTGTCTTCAGCTGTGAGATCCTTAAAGCTTTTTATTTGTGTATCTGTTCATATCCTGCCATGATAAGAATGAACACTTCTGATAATTCAGTCAATCAGATCATCTTTTCATCTTCACATCAGTGCTGTCAGGGCTCAGTATCTCTAATCTTTCTTCCAAACTGATCGATTTGCATTAGGACTGAACAATTTTAGGAAAAGATCTAATTGTGATTTTTCTGGCACATATTTTGATTTAAATTGCTTTCATGATTTTCTTCAACTCAAGCATCAGTGCAATATTCACTATATTAACGGTAGAGACAACAGCGAAGAAATCAATGATCAAAATCATAACACATGACCGTAATTTCTCAGACATAACGTGCATTATTTTGCTCTTCAATAAGTTGTAATTTTCACGTGAAAAAAGGAAAATTATTCTAAAATATTTTGTCTTGCCAACATCGCGGTTACAACACGTGATATAAAAAGACAAAATATTCTCTTTCTCTGCCAAACATTACTCCCAAACTTCTGTAATTCTTATAAAGCTGACTATTAAACTGTTCTAATCCAATATTTATGGTCTTAATTTGTTTATCTTTGTATAATGATCATGTAATTCTCTGTGTTACTACTGCTATAAGGGAGGGGACCAAAATAGCTGCACTCTGATTGGTTGAAGACATCGTCATGTGGATATCTGCGCTCTGATTGGTCAGCACACTACGACTGAGCATGCTGGGATGTGTGAAAAACGATATGACGTGAAGTCACTGCTTCAAGTACCGTAAGACTGCAGGTGAAATCTGGAGAGAATGATTGTACAACAGTAAAATACCATCGAAAATGTGGTCAACAAGACTAAATTACCCAGCAGCATTCAAAAGAAAGGTGACTGAAGAGACTGAGGCAGTGGGCAACAGAGAAGCTGGGGGGAAATTTGGCGTGAGTGAAGCTAACATTCGTGGTTGGAGGAAAAGAAATCAGAGATAATGAAGGACAGACCAACAGCAAAAGCTTCTGGGCGTTTGTTTGAGGGTGTAATGCCTAAGTCACACATTCCCGTTTCTCATGGAGATTGTGCACGACTGTACATGATTGATGAGGCTGGTGTGATGCTATGATACGGGATAAAAGGACTGTCTCACCCCTGGACACACCCCGTAAATACACCGTCAGTAGCGCTTCTACAGTGCTTCGGGGGCGTTCGTCCCGCTCCAGCTAGGTTAATACAGCGATATGATGAGGATCCCTTGAATTTCCATCCCACTGACACGACGTCAGCCCCGTCACTTGCGCCATCTTGAACGGGACACAGTCGGGGCACAAACGGATACGTCCTTGTCAGTCGTCCTCATAAAGCTTTTCAGGATTGAGCCATGACAGGACTGAGCTCTGTACATGCCACGCTAATACCGTTCGCATTAGGACTGCCGTTCATCCACGACTATACAACGCTGATCCAGACCAAGTAGCGCATGCACCACGACCAAAGCACGTTTTTATCAGGATTATGACAATCGTGCACAATCGCCATGACAAACCGGAATGTGTGACTGGGGCTTTAGGTTTGGGCAAAATCTGATGAGCGTTATATTTGAGAGTTATTCCGTGAAAAAAAGGGTTAGGATTAGGGTTAGCTAACCCCTCTACAATTGATGAGAATAATCTGTTTTCATTATTTAACCCTTTAACTCCCACCTCAGCTGTTTGCCAGAGGTCAATAAATTCAGAAATATTTAATCTGTCAAAAAAAGAAAAACATCATTGTTTGTTTTAGTCAGTGTTTTAGGATACAGACAAGACTGCACAGACCCAAAAGAACTGATACCTCCTTTATGCGAGACTTAAATGTTTAAACAGCTTTAATTATAATCACCATCATTAATATTTAAAATACTTTTCAGGTATTTTATTGCTGTTTAATTCGCAAACATCTCTGCCTTTTCTAATTGATTTTGTCCCAAATATTTGTGCATTTAAAGTCGTCAGGTAATCAACTTTTAACTTTTTACATTTTTGAGTCCCATAAAATGAAAATATCTGGTATTTGGTTTGTTTGTTGTTTTCTCTAGTCCCTGAAATTTTAAGGGAATCAAACGATGATTTGATTTGTTTTGTTTTATAAAGCATTAAATATCCCTGAGCTGGTGATTAAAGAGTTAAGGGGTACTCCAACTTCTGCTCCCACACAGAGCCTTTGTGTTGTTGACCTGCTCACCAGCACTTCAGTAGATGCCCATTAATAAATAAATGTGTAAAATATTTGACACAACAGATCCTGGGTCAGTCAGGAGCGCTGCTTCGGGGATCACATGATCGCGTTGGTGAAACCGTGATTTCGATCTAAAACGTTAAATCTTTCAGTCTGCATGACTCTAAACTCCCCATCTGGAGCTCTGACGTCACATCATCTGAAAGAAACCAGTGAGGTCTGATTCCCAGTCTGACTCGTCCCCATGAGGTTAATGAAACTTTTCTGTCTCTGAACATCACAACTTCTGCTGCAATCTTTAAACAAGCGACCACAGAATCAGACAGTTGAGCTGCATTAATCACAAACAGTGTGGAGAAACCCTGCAGTATCCTCAAGTTGTTCCACTTCTCCGGCAAAAAACTTTCATTTTCTTTCTTATTTTTCCATCTGGACAAAGTTAAGTGTCTAAATTAAGACGTGAGTAACAACAGGCCCTCTTTAAAGAGCGGCCTCACCACACTGAGGCCTATTCTTCTGCTCTGAAACAGTAGCATTTGGTCTGCTCCTCTGAGTATTGGCCTGAGAGGAGCCCCGGTCTGGATTTGATAAGTGGAAACAGACCGGTGCAGCGCTGCGCGTGTGTTTAAAGCCAACACACATCCGACACAGCGTAAACAGGCCGTACCCCTGCGACTAAGCCCTGCAGCTTACCCATAATCATTCTGAACCTCGGCGCAGTCGATGGACCATATGCTCCAAACTAAGCTGCGAGAAAAGCTTTTGTTTGGGACATGAGGAGAAGTTGCTGCTCGCCCAGCTGTTCTGAACGCCCCACGAAATCAGAGTTTGCTTGCACCTTCACTAAACGGCACAGCCAAGTCATCCAGTGCATGCTAAATCAAATTCACACAGAAAACGAGTGTGAAACAGGAGATACACACCTGAATTTACAGCAGATGCTTGAGAAGCTTTACATGATAACACGCTGCTCTCAGGAGCTATTTTCTGCAGACCCCTTCATCCTCAAAACCAAACATGACACAGGATCCGTGCTTCACAGCGTGGAAAAGGATCCGAGTACGAGCAGCAGCTTTTTACGGGCTCGCCCTCCCCCGGGGCTCCGAGGCCCTAATGAAGTCCGATCCGAGCTTTATTAAGATCCAAGGGTGGGGCCTGGTCATAAAGCGAGGAGAAGAAGAAGAGGGGGAGAAAACAAGCCCTCGTTAACTCGATCTCACCTCCGGAGCACAGGGAGATCCAAAGCCTCAGACCCACGGGGGGCGAGGAGTAAAAAACCAGGCCAGCGTGAGGCTGCAAGTGGATTCAGATTGTCTCGCCGAGAATTTTATTCTGCTTGATTCAACCACTTAAAAACAAAAACCAATAAAACACAAGCTGGCTCACTTCCCACATCAGCCACAGCCTGCAAATTTAGCAGCACTGGTTCACAGCTGGTGGTAATTTCTCTGTGAATATGGATTTGAAAACAGAGCATATGTCGTTAAAGTACCAAAGATACAGAAGTAGGAAGAAGGAGAAACTGGAGCCTGATGGATTTACAGCCTCACATGTTATACGAGCTCACAATGGTGGGTCAAGAGGAGGAGCGCAGGAAGTCTTATTAATGAAGATGATTTTTTTATTTTCACTTTGAACGGCAGGCCGGGTCAAGAGGTTAAACTGATGCTTGACAATTATCCATCATAAGTGAAGTTACAGTCATTGTTCACCTCCCAAAGTCCAACCAGTTCCTCCCTTAAGGTCAAGTGGAGGTTTCTGCCTAATTGACAAAAAATCCTCAACATATTCTTGAAATATTGCACTCACAAGATCCGAGGTCTCAGCGGCCTCGAACTTCAAAATTGAATTATTTCATTCCCGAGTCAGAGAGAATATCTGTGCCAAGTCTGAAGAAAATCAGCCTCGTGAGATGGTAACAAGAGACGAGTGAAGAAATGAACCAATGATCTTAACATGTGACTCCAAAATCAAACAAGTTTATCCTTCAGTCAGAGTGAACTTTTCTCATAAGACGTCATCTTTACAAGCTAGAAATGGACATGACCTGAAACCTTAACCAGTTATCACGAGTCAAAAATCCCACACAAGATTTTTAAGACACTGTGACCTTGACTTTGGGAATATACCTACAAAAACAAACTTAAGAAATCCTAAAATCAAGGTGGACATCTGAGCAAAGTTAGAAGAAAATCCCCCAAAATATTCTTGAGATATGCATTGAGGAGTAAGACATGAGTGACTGCCAGTTCCTAATAAACTCAGTCATGAATCACTTCTTACTGAGCCATTTCTGTTTCTTGTATAAACTGAGAAAATCCAATAAACATAATGGACGAAAAAGTCTTTTCATAGGAAACAATTTCCCAAGAGCTGCTAATAAAGAAAAGCTTTAAAAAAAATAGTTGTTTGTAAAAATTATTTTTGGTAGAACATTCTGATGGCACACCTGGACTTCCCTAAAGCCACACCCTCCATTTGAACCACTGCCCCCGGAGATCTTCACCTTCCCTTCTATAAAACTAAACACGGTCAGTTCTCCATCAGATGTCAAAGTGTAAAAATATGGAATGATAAAAGACATGAAGCTGGGAGCTCATCAGTATAACATGTTCTTTAAAGGAAACTGTCTTTACATTTAGTTCATGAAGCTTAGTTTTTGTTTGTTTTTTTCCTATGTCTTAAATTTTGTTCTGATTTTGCCAACTCTTTTATAGTCTTTATATTTTTGTTTCTTTGTCAAACTTGTTTATGTTTGTTTTATTGTTGATCATTATTATATCTTTTGTTTCTTCACTAGGGATGTAGCGGTAAGAAAATGTTTTATATCATGGTTATTGTAATTATCACGGTTATCATTATTATCGCCATATTGCTGCAGTTTGCTCAAAATGTTCAAAAAGTACTTTAACAGTCTTGAAATCATTTAACCACTTTAATATTATAATTTTAACAGTTCTTTTGTCAGTAACTGTGTCAGGAAATATCCTATAAGTAAATTTGTCTTAACTTTTTTTTAAGAGAAATAAAAGGAAACAATTCTGGCAAGTATTTGTCATTATTATGTTATAAATGCTCAAACAGTGTGTAATTACAAGAAAAGAAAAAACAGATTTGAACTTTAAACAGGATTCTCTTTATAAACAATTATAAATGAACATGTTCAAAGTTTTGAGATGACTAAAAATGAATTTAACCTATTTACAAACACTCACACATTTTAGTTTGCCTGCAGCATTAGAGTCCATGTAACAGCTCGTTATATTAGACCATGTCCAGGACTTTTATTTATTTATTTTTTGTTTTATTGACAATAGTCCCTGAAGCAGTTAGCCCCCTTCATGACTCTCCTCTGGTCTCCCCTTTCCATTCCAGATCTCCTCGACATCTCCTTCTGTAATATTTCCAAATTACAATTGATTAAATCCATAAAACATGAACTACAATGGAAAAAGACAATCTATTACGATGAAATACGGCAAATAAACGGCGAAAGAATGGCAAGAACTCACACCAGAATGATACTAATGCTGTTATTTACAACCTTTATACATTATTTACACAGAAAATCCTGATAAACCTCCTATAATTCACTCAGGTATGGCTCCCTGAATCCTCTCTCTCTCAGTCTGCCCATTTACTCGAGGAGTTACAGCGTTTTTTTAGACAGGGTGACTGTTGTCAGTCAGTTTCTTTCTGACATCCTTGTAAAATCCAAACTTTGACCAGACTTTAGACTTTGTCTGTTTGGAGTGTGAAAACCTGTAAGAGTCTGAGCGAGGCTCCAGCTGCTGGACTCTGTAATTCTAATAGGACACGCTATATTTAACTGCAGTTTACCACTTAACCGGTAACTGTTACATCCCTATTCTTCACACATGGTTGAACACATGTATGCATGTATTACTTGGTATTCTTACTGAAATCTTGACCGTTCTTTGCTTTTTCTTCTTCTAGAAAGGTGAGGTCCTTTGCATAAGCCTGATGGCTTCTTGACTTCTTCTGACACATTTCTTTGTTTTCTGAATATTTCCACTTTGATAGTATGTATCTTTTTATAGTGCAAAACTAGTAAACTATAAACAAAAAACAAATAGTAAACATTTGTGCCAAGTTTGTGGAAATCGATCACGTTATTGATTCAGATAGATCAACAACTTTAAACCAGAGACGAACAAACGAGGAGCAGCCCAGTTATCTGATCCGTCAAACGTTGGACTGATCTTCTCTGGCTGCTTCATGAGAGCATCAAAGAGGTAAAGAGGAGGAGCAGAGCTGGAGCTTCAGTGTAAAGATGTCGTAAAACAGAAGCAGACGGAGACGAGAGCATGCTGGGCTGCAGAGAGGAAACACGTGTTGATAAATGGCAGGAGGACGCTGGGATATTGATCTCCGTTCGGTCGATACAGCACTAAATGATCCGACCCTAACAGGCCAATTACAGCGTCACTGCTCGAGTATCTGCGAGCCTCAGAGTCAGAGCGAGACCAGCAAGACGGAGCCATCGAAAATATAAAGACAAGAGGTCAAGACCTCTCCTGCTTTTGTTGTTTTACAATCAAACAAAACTCAATAGAAAAGGAAGAGGAGGGAAAAACATAATGAAGACTAAAGACCAGAAATGAAGGATGCAGAAGAAGACAGAGGCTGCAGGAGTCGCCCAAACATGAATGAATGAAAAGTGTTTGCGTGGACACACTGACCTGGATCTGCTGCTGCAGGATGTTGATCTTGTGCTGCTGCTGCAGGAGCTGCTGCTGCTGTCGGGCAATCTGAGGGAGCACAGGAGAGGCCACATGTTTGATTTGATTTATTTTGGATCAACCATTAGTCACAGCAAATGTGCAGTAGCTCTTCTTCCTGGGGTCCTTTTGAGCATGACTTACATACACTGCACTCATAACATTCATACAGTCCTCTCATACAGTAGCTCTATTATTCAACCAATAAACAAAAAGTTAAAAAAAAAAAGAAAAGAAAAAAGGAGAGAAAACCACAGAACTCTTCTTACCTCCTGGGACTACAAGAAAAATTCACATCATTCGGGAGAAGCACTTAACATTTTTATCTTTCAGGTAACCCATATGTAAACAAACACATCTTTAATTTCTTGTTGAAGCAACTTCAGTTACCATCTAAGATTAAAAAGCTTGGAAATAAATTCCACGCCACCATTGCTCTGTAGAGAACCGAACTGTTTATCACATTTAACTCTACCTTCTGCTGCCTGCCTGCAGCACTTATGTTCATCAGACAAGAAGGTCAATTCATTATAGGGCACTTCTGGGATTGTAGTTATAATAATGTTTTAATAAAGGACACTAGTGAATAGTTTATTTTACTTTTAACATTTAACCAGATTAGTTTATTACGCATCAATGTGCTGCTCATTCTATATAGACAATTCAGAGCTAGCAGTTTTATTTTGTGCCACTTGCATCTCACAAGAATTACTTTGTGTTGTATTTGACCAATTGACTGCTCAATAATCTAAATATGAAGAACTAGTGCCTGAATTAGCTGTTTGATCAGGTAGCTTTGCATAAATTTCTTACAGTGTCTTACCACTGCCATGCCTCTGCCCATCTTCATCACTGTCTGATCAATATAACTATTTCACAATATGTTAAAACACAAATCAGTAACATGTGATGATTTCATGGACTTCAGGATTCAGAAGATAACGGCGGAGTCAGGGCAGAGATCCATCAGAGTCTGGACTTCTCTGGACCCAAAATGAGAAACAGTTCACTCTGTTTGTTGGTGTCCTCTCATTCACCTTTCTGTGGTATCAGGAACTTCAGCTCAGACTGCTGGCCCAGTGTAGTTGTGTGAGTTTATGTAAAAATCAGCCTCAGAACTGAGATGTGTCTAATGTATGGTTTGGCATAAAAAAACAGAGGGCTTCATTTTCCCCTCCAAAAAGATTGGCGCTGCTTTCTGATGCAGCGCAGCCATGTGTTCCTCCACCTTTGTGCATTAATCAGAAACAAAGCCATTTGCTGCCTGGTGAAATGGTGCCAAACACAGAGGCGTTGTACCCTCAACCCTCATACAGAGCTCAGAGGCTCGTCTGCAGGTACGACTGGCCAGAGAGGAAAAGCAACACTGATTTGCACAGCGGTGCAGCAGGAAGTGACACCTGCCTCGCAGCAAAACAGTTCAATCAGGCACCTTAATCTTCTGAACCAACTTTTATCAAATCTCAACCATTTACAGGCTCTGTTGTAAGTTGCCATATTTTTACCCCTGCACAGGTTTTTGAACAGAACTTCTTCAGTCTCTGAGGCCTGTTAGCGGGCTAACGGCTAACGAATAGCCTCAGCCGGCCGTCAGACCTTCAGCATCGACCGTTTCGCCCCTGGTTGATCAGGTAATGGCTTTGTTTACTACAGTGGGAGATGTCTGCTGAATAACTCTGGTTAGTTTGTGCCTGCACGGGCTAATAACTTGTAGGGGAGTGGGTTAGCCTGTTAGCCGCTAATCGTTTGCACTGTAAGCTGAGCTGGCGAGGACAGGCTGAGAAAGATTCATCCTCCCCCACACTCGGCTCCGCTCTGGCGGCGCCAAACCTGCATTGCCGCCGGTCCAATTGAAATGGCTACTGGTGTGTGTTACAAGGGGGATGTCTGTCGTGTTTGATACTTTCAGTTGAGCTGAGCTGTTTTTGATTGAGTTTGCTGCTGATATATTGTGCTAGTCGCTCGTAGCTCTGTCCGAGGGGGCTTTATGAGGCGACACGAGCTGGGGGCGGGATCTTGGAACACGGAGGGGAGAGGTGAGGGAAGGGGGGGCAGGCTGTGGTTTCAAATCGTAGACCCTAGCTTTAACTTCATGAGTTTTTATTCAGCTATCCTTTAATCTATCTATCTATCTATCTATCTATCTATCTATCTATCTATCTATGTTTATGTCATGTTCAACTTGTAACTTGCTGCTGGATGCTTTGAATTTCCCTATAGATAAATAAAGAATCAATCAATCAATCAATCAATCTATCTATCTATCTATCTATCTATCTATCTATCTATCTATCTATCTATCTATCTATCTATCTATCTATCTATCTATCTATCTATCTGTCTATCTATCTATCTATCTATCTATACAGTAAGTTTGAGCTCATGACACATGGACTAAACGCTTTAAATCTTCACATTAATTAAGAAAAATGAAGAAAGAAGAAAAAACAACTGATGCAGTTTCTGTTTGAAAGTTGTAGAAGTTATGTCTCGCTCAAAATCAAGCTGAAAAAGTATTTGACCCCTGAAGGTAAAAGTTGAGGAGCAGAGCCTGAGAAAAAGCTGAATATAGGTCATAAAGCAGAGCCGTGGATGATTGTGTGTGTACGTGTGTACGTGTGTGTGTGTGTGTGTGAGGCAGTAGCTGCGAGTTAGGAGTCTGCTTGACCTCTGATTTTATCTCAAAGAGCTTCACCTCGCTCTGACGGATGCTACAACAAATCAACAGCAGGAACAGTTCCTGAACGAGTCTGCTCTCTGACACGAGTCTGCTGATTGACATGTTTACTCGCTCCAACAGGAATACCCAGAATGCATCTGGAGCCCGACACAAGAAGCATCGCTGCTCGTCGACAGGAAGGGGTGATTGTTTTGTGTTGTTCTGATGTTCAGCTAAGGAACATCTGAAGTTAAAGGGATAAATCTTAAAGGGCCAGCACATCAACAGTTAGCCCCGCCCCTTCTGAGTCAGAGAAGTAAAGCAGCTGCGTGTGTTTTTTCTCGAGGAGTCGTTTAGTATATTTATTCTGAAATGTAATTACAGGCTGCTGAATGGGAGGCGGCGCCCCATTTGCACACATGTCATATTTCATTAAAGGCAGATTTGTCTGCAGGGCATTATCCAATCAAGTCTCAACAGCCAAATGAGGGGCTGATATTGGAATCTGTCTTTCTTTTCACTCTCTCTGTCCTCACAGCTTCTTTGTGGAGCGCTGAGAGGTGGAATGTGTTGTGATGGGAGGTGTGGACTTGTCTAAACAGAGCCTGTCGCACGCCGACCTACAGTAACGTGTCAGAAAACTGAAAAACAAAGAGCGGCTCACCTGAACACTCCAGCTCCTCGCGGCCCGTTCAAACTCTGTAATTATTCCGTTTCAGACACCTGACACCCCCAACAATTACACATTCTTCTAAAATGTTGTTTTTGTTTACAGGTTGGGTCTTAATGTGGAAGTTTTCACCTCCATTACCTTCACGGTGACGTTAGGGATGTTCTGAGGTGATGGAAGAGTCCTTAACACAAACAGCAGGGCTGGGCGATACGGCCTTAAAATAAAATCCCAGATTATTTTTAACTAAACTCAAGATTATTATATTATTTTAATTTTGTACGTACTAACTTATTTTACCCTTTAGTGGTGGGAGAAAATATCAATTCACATAAGTATCAGAGTTTTTTGTTTGATGATTTTTAAATCATTTTTTTCCTCATTTCAAATGCTTCATTTTAGTCTGTGTTAATAAACCACTTTTAAATGCAGTCCAGGCTTTTGAAGAGAGAGTACAAACAGCTGGTTAAAAAATGTATTGCTGAATAAATCCTAAAAACGGACTCACATGTGATGTGTATTTTTCCTGATATAGTCTGTAGGCATCATCATTGTTCATCTTTTTCACTGGTGTTAAAAAAAGACGGCAAAAATCGTCTATAACGTAGAATCGCAATTTAAATCGAATCGGCTCCTAAAAAATCAAATCTTGTCTTTTATTGTCACAGAGTCACAGTTTAATTCTTGCTCAAGTCTTATTTCTGGCATCCGTGTTTCACTCGTGCAGTAACAATCTGCTGTTTAATCCATCATCTCACAACGAGCTCGAGGTAAAATTCAAGCACTTTTAAGGGGCCTTTAAAACATTTCAAGCACCCCACAGCTTTGGAATATGATTAAACTTATTCAAATATAAATCCTTGAACATCAGGATGATGATCCCACTTCCTGATCAGAAATAATAGAACAGATGATATAAAAAAAACCCTGTTTCTAAACCACAGAAGGATGCTGCAGTTATTTTCACTTTTTCAGGCTCCCTCTTTCATTTCTCATCAGCCTTCATGTGCAAACTTTTAGTCCGATATGTAGACGAGTGTAAAAATTCAAGCACTTTCAAGCCCCTTGTACCAAAGTCAAGCACTTTCCAAACCTGAAAACACAACATGAAAACTGAAGCACCCTCACAATTTTAAGTGTTTTAATGGTTCTGGTCTGTGAGTGAAGCTTTAATAAACTCACAGTCCGTCTGTTCACACTGAAGCTCAAATACGTTGTCTCCTAATTAAACTCCATGTACCTGCTCCTGCTGCTGCCTGGCCAGCTCCATCTGTTGTCTCTGCTTCTCCAGCTGTGAGGCGGCCATCTTTTTCTGCTCGTCGTGAGCCGAGAGGAGCTGCTCCCGCAGGCTGATCAGCTGACCGATCATGGTGGAGAGCTGTCGTTCCTTCTCCTCCAAAGACTCGGGCGTACCTGGACGGGACACAGAAGAGAGGGTTAAAGGCAGGAAAGAAGCACGGGCATGAAGAGCTGCTTAAAATAAATCAACTTACACCTTCAGTCAGCTTTAAGAGGCAAGTTTGAAAGTGTTAATATTAGAATAACTGGCTCAAAAATGTATAAATAACTATCAAATATATGATATACATTACATTTTAAAACAAAATGCCAAATAAGTATTATAAAATATATTTAAAAGTAGTAGTCCCCTGCAGTCATGTCACTGGTGTTACCATGTGACAAAAGTCTTTTATTTTGGAAAAAGAAATCTCTCTGATGATATCACTTGACTTCCTTTGACCTCTTTCTTGAAGATCTATGAAGAGGGACCCTGGTAAGAACATTGTCCTTTTCAGTTTTCAGAAAAATTAACATTTATCTCATGATTTCATAAGAAGCTTTTAGTTGACGTCACTGGTGTAACCAACTTTATTGGCAGGGAATTGCAAACAAACAAATAAAAATGTATTTAGAAGACATAGTTTAGTGAATAGATCAAGATTAGTAACATGCTGTGTCATGCTCTGCAGCAGCCATTTTGTTAAAGGGCATTTTTTGTGAAACTGTCACTGGTGTTACTGTCACTGGTGTTACCTTTCTTATGGATAACAATAAGGAACACCAGTGACAATCAGATGTGTGGATACACTTTATTAAATGGTGTTTTGTGATAAATGTACCAAAAAACAGAAAATAAAGCATTAAGCTTTCATTTATGTGTATTCATAAAGTCAATGGCATATGTAACAATGTAGTTGAAGTTTAAATGTTAAAAAAAGAAATAAAACAAAAGACATCTTGCCATCCCAAAAATCCACGTTTCTGTAGAATGACCCAACAACTGGAAAATCATGTCAGAAGGTTTACACGACCACCTTGATTCTTCACATAAATCTGTCACAAAGGTCCTTGAGTAACCTGGAGAAAGTTTTTGGAGCTTTTAAAGAGCTAACAGTTTTAAATTCTTCTTTTTGTTGTCCTCAAACAAAAAGGTCAAAACTATATTTGTCCGATTTCACGGAAAACCTTTCAGATACTCAGAGTTCATTTTGTTGACTAATTATTTTTATCATAGTTTTTGTCAATGATCTTATATCCCTGATGAAAACTTGACAGTAACGAATAAAAACAATAAAACCGCAGAATATCACAATGTTTTAACTTTATTTACACTCAGAAAATGTAAATATGCATTTGTCAGGACTCAAAAGGTAACACGTTGACTCTGCTTATTGAAAACAGTCGGGCTGGATCTGAGAACATTTTCCAAGGAAAGGAGGTTTTGTAATCTAAATTATTTTCTTTTATCCCAAGCAATCCTGCACTTAATGCCTTCCACTTATTTTATGCACTATTAAAAAAGGCTTATGCCCAAGGGAGAGACACATCATTTCACATCAAAAAACATCACTTCACACCTTCATTGTTAGGAGCAGTTTTCATTTTGTTGACTATTTTCATCATAGTTTTTAGGGCTGAATGATTTGAGAAAATAATCTAATTGCGATATTTTTCCCCAATATTGCAATTGCGATTTACTCTGTGATTGTTTAAATGTTCCTCTTCTTATGTATTTTTAAACAAACATAAGCAGTAGATCGTTTTATAGTATAACCAATATGACATTAAATCAATGTAAGGATAAAAGATTTGAGAAAAAGTGGAGAAGTGAAGAACAGAAGCAAAATAGGTATGAAATTGTAAAAACTGGGTAAAAAAAATGGTACGAAAGCGAAAAAAAAGTTAATAGGTGCAAAAAAGGTATGAAATTGCAAAAAAAAGGCAAAAAAATTCAGAAGTGACAAAGGAAAGTCAATTATAGCAGCAAAATTGGGACCAAACATGGTCCAACAGTGACCAAAAAAAAAGATGAATGGGAGTAAGATGGGCATAAAGTTGTAAAAACTGGGTTAAAAAAGGTTAAAATAGGCATGATATTGCAAGAAACTATATCACAATGCCAAAATGTTCAACACAATATAAGAACAAAAGCACATGAACAAAAACTCAAACTAAACTAACTGACATTTTCATCAACAAATAAAAACTAGACTAAAATGACAGACCGAATCCAATCAGAGCTAATGTGGTCATGTAGGAAGTAGAGACAAGTTAGGAATATATCCAAGGACAGCTACTTTGGTTGTGTGGAAAGGTTGGACGAGTAATTTTAAGAAAAAAAAAAAGTGTTCATGGTCTAAAGTACACAGGCAGGTTGGAATAGAGTCAGTGTGGTACTGATGCTGATGTATTATTGCAGTTTAACAGCAGGTCTCTCTTTAACTAAGGACTGAAAAACAGGCACTGATCACTGGTATATCACTAAACTGAGGGACTATTTCACATATCCATTGGACTTATTTCATTGACTATGTTTGGAAAGGGCAGAGTCTTTGAACCATGCACAGACTGTTTTTACAAGATTGACCTGCCCGGTGACAAACATCAAATCTGACAAATCAAGATCAAGCTTTGCAAAGTAAATAGACTTGTTATTTTTTGTCTTAGTTTTCATCAACAGCCTTTTTTCCCCTGATGCAGACTAGACAGTAACTAATAAAAACAAGAGCACGTGGAAAAAAACTCAAACTAAACTGACATTTTCATCAACAAATAAAAACTAGATTAAAATGTCTGGCAGAGACTAAACCCTTTATCTACCAGCTCAACTGCTGGGCAGAGGTTGTTAATACATTCAGTGATATTTAATGTTTGAAAAACAGAACAAATCAAATCATTGTTTGACTCTGTTAATATTTAAGGGAACAAAGAAAACTACAACAAACCAAAATCAGATATTTTCTTGCTGTGGGATTTAACACTAGAACTACCAAGGCAGTCATTTTGACTGCTTTCAAAATTTGCAACGTCATAACTTTGATTGTTTAATATCTACATACCCATAGGACCCTGACTTTTCCTAAATGTGGGTGTATTTTCTTCTGAAATTGTTCCATCATTAAAATTCAAAAACACAAAAGAGTTATGGGCATTACTACCTCGAACTACCATTGGCAGTCAATTTGACTGCATGCAATTTACAAGGGGTACGGTTTTTCACTTGTTACATTTATCAGCTCTTTCTCCTGCTCTATTGATTGTTTGTTTGTTTTTTATACTCTTTGAAGCTACTGGGTGGTTTTCCTTCTGAAAAATTTATAGTGATGCTAAAATCTAGCTAACAAGAAAGGCAAAAGTGATAAGGCGAATTACATATAAGGAGGCTTTACTCTTGATTCACAGCCTTGACAAGGAAAAACCAGAACAGGTTCAGAGAGTAATGTCTCTTGGTGCTTGGAAGAAGGTTCATCTAGCTCAGGGAGTGACTCAGAAAAAAAAAAGATGACTGGAAACATCAAATTATACATTTGCTGACATCTCATATGCAAATTTTCAAGGTATGAAGTCTACAGTAGAATCCTTATTCTCATACTGTAATGTAAGCTTGTATTAGTTTTATGTGTTGTTGAGAGCTTCTTAGTCTATATAGACCAGTGGTTAACAATCTGTGGTCCAGGACCCACTGGTGGCCTGCAAAGGTGCCACACGTGGCCTTCGAAATAATGACCTGAAAAGGAATTCAGTCCAAGTCTGCATGTGTAAGTTCAGAAGTCATGTTGGTGTCCATTAAAATAATGAAAATCTCATTCATTTTAATTTTTATTTAGTGTCCTGGTGCATTTTTAACCCTTTTCATCAAATAATTATTTGAAATTTTTATTAATTATCCAAATTATTTCAAAAAAATCTCTGAGCAGTCAAAACGACTGCCATGGTAGTTCTAGTAGTGTCAGAATTCTGGTAGACCGAGTGTTAAAGGTTTAAAAGCTAACATTTGGTTTCATTATGACATAAAATGCAAAAATATTTAGGACAAAATCAATTAGAAAAAGTAGAAATGGTTGTACATAAACTAGGAAAAAAAGCATAAGCTATATTAAATTGACAAACAAAAACACAAAGAAATGTTTCATGATGAATAACAGATTATCTCTCTGTCTCTCTTAAAATAGTAATGATGTGAATAAAAATAGCTTTTAAAAACCTTTAAAACCCCAAACAAAGAAAATATCAGTTGTTTTGTTTTTTGCACTTGTTTCTGTATCCCAAAATATTGACAGAAACAAAGAGTGATGTGTTATATATGTTTTAACACATTCAATATTCCTGTATTTATTAACATCTGCCAAAGAGTGGAGCTGGGAGCTAAAGGGTTAATCCAATCAGACCTAATTTGGTCATGTAGAAAGTAGAGACAAGTTAGAAATATATCCAATCACAGCTACTTTGGTTGTGTGGAAAGGTTGGATGAGTTCAGAGGGACATCCAATCACAGCTGCCTTAGTTTGGTGGTGGTGGGATAAGTTGTGGAGCGATCCAGTCAGAGCTGCTCTCTTTATGAATTGATATATTCATGTAGAGCAGGTTCACTGTTTGTTGTCAGTTCTGGTATTGTAACTGAGATGCTCTGCCAGGTAGAATAAATAAAGGTGACTGCATTTCACATAAAAGGACATTTGTATCTGTTCATTCAGACATTCAAACTTTACTAACATTCAATAAAGAGTTATTAGATGTTTGATTTTATCCAAGAGTAAAACAGGACTTCAGAAATTCAAGGAAACATAAAAATGCCTTACCCTTTACACTTCAGATTTTATCGACTAAACTAGACTAAAATAAACCAAATTGCAGGCTAATTTTTGACTAAAACCAAAAAATATTTTGGGAAAATGACTATAACTAAACCTAAATGAAAAAGTGCTGTAACATTAGAGGCCCCTCCCCAGGTCGGTTCCCATAAATCTTCAGACCTGTAGTAACACCTCACTCCTCATTATCCCCTGTCTGTCTCTGCGTGCCATCAGTGTTTATCACTTACTGTCTGCACCCAGAACAATAAAAAACACTTAGAGCTCACCTTTGGAAATAAGTACCTGTTACCGGCTCTTTGTCAGCTTTATGATTTCAACATTCTTGGGAGGCTTTTACTTTGTCATCAGCTCCACCTCACCGTCATTTCACAACCGAGCTGCTGCGTCACAGGCTCTCCAAACGTGGTTCACATCCATCTATTTTAGACTTTTCAAAATTTGAAAACGACGACAATAAATAAATAAGTTGTTTCCGATGGTTTCCAGGTGTCTTTAACTCTCAAAAAAGTCAAAGGGACAACTTGCACCCTGTGAACTTATTATGAGTCCAATAAAATAAATCATTTTTTCCACGATATGACGAAGGCAAACTGCTGGTTTGCACACACTCCCTCTTCCCAACAGCTTCTGCGGCTCTGAATGTCACTCCAGGAAACTCAACTTAGCGATCAGAAGAGTGTTTGCAAATTTAATTTTTAAAAATATGCAAAACCACACAGCTTTGTCAAACCAGCACAACTGTCCTGTGTCTCTGCCCAGTTATTCAAGCTTCTGTCAATTCTGCCTCACTGACCAATCAACATAAAGAAGGGGCAGGACTTTTGCTGTTCACTTTGTAAACAACGGCAGAGGTGAAAATCAGCTGTCTCTTATTTACAAGACAGGATGTGCTGTCCATGAAATGACTTTGAAAACATTTGTGCCAGTAAACTGACCCGTCTGTTCAGACCACAATCGCATTCAAGGAAATCAGATTTGTAACGTAAGCGTTACATGTTCACTGAATACAGACCAAAATGGTCTGTGGATATGTGGCGTAAACCAAAATGAAGACCATATTGTCTTATCAAAAATAGTTATGATGCAGAGTCTAACATGAAGTATAATCTCACCAGGAGACGGAGATCATTACGAGCACAGCTGCTCAACTTTAAGCCTTAGCCACAGACACTTTAATGTAGAATGTGTTTGTTGTGTAAGTTCTGGAAAACTGAGAAGGAGATTCATTTTATGTTTCACTGTCAAATTTATGATGAACTAAGGGATTTAATTTTCAGAAAAATTACCCTTATTGACTTTTTTTTGGTTTAACGACTAGAAAAACTTGAGTTCTGTTTCAGAAAAGGAGCTTTTGCTTTAGCAGATTTTATTTGCAAAGCTTGGGAGAAAAGGCAGAGTGTATTGTTTACTTGTGAGCTCGAGATCATGCATCTTTGTAATTGTTGTGCATTTATATCATGGTAACACTGCAACTGTATTTCTGGTGTCTTGTAAACCCATGAGGGTTGGGAAATGTATGTGTAGGAGATGTAAATAAAAACATCTGTATCAGATTCAGCCTGAACCTGATTCAAAAATGTCAGATTCAAAGAGTTGTTACAGTCCTAGCTGTATTTTGTTATAATTTGTATTTAAAAACAGTTGTGGAGAAGCTCTCCTGTGGTCTGTTGTGATTGCGAGTGTGGAGTGAGTGCTCTTCCTTTCAGGGAGGATCTTTGGTGCAGCAGCCCTCAGGTGGCCCGGCGTGATTGGTTGATGAAGCCGGATCATCTCATTGGCTCAAGAACAACGTCTCCCGTTTCAAAAAGCCTCAGCCAGGAGATGGAAGTCTGCGTCTGTTCTGACAGCAGCAGCTTGATTCCATTCTTGTGAATTCGTAACCCTCGTAATTTTTGCTTTTTCTTTGTTTTTGGTCATAGTTTGTTTGTTTGTAGTTTTGGGTAATTCCTTGTTTCGAGGGCCAGCCTTTGCTGCCTTTTGTTTTTGTACCCTTTTCCTTTTTGTTAAGATCTCGGCTTTTTTAGTTTGTTCTTGTACATACTGTTCATAAGCAAATTGTGGAAGTTTTGATAGCTGTTTTTGTTGTATTTACATTTGGAAACTGAGAGTGATTTTCTTTCCTCCGCCTCTAGGTTGCCATTTTCGTCACTAAAAATGAAAAAAAATGTTTGATTTGGATGAGTTAGCACAACATTCCTCGCTTGAAAAACTGGATCCAGTTCTCTACTTCCTTTCCTTTCCTGTCCTGTTGTCTACTTCCTTTCCCTTCCTTTCCTTTCCTTTCCTTTCCTTTCCTTTCCTGTCCTGTTGTCTACTTTCTTTCCCTTCCTTTTCTTTCCTTTCCTTTACTTTCCTTCCTGTTCTCTACTTCCTTTACTCTCCTTTCCATTCCTGACCTGTTCCCTTATTCCCTTCCTTTCCTCTCCTTTCCAGTCCTGTTCTCAACTTCATTACCTTTCCTTTCCTGTCCTGTTCTCTACTTCCTTTCCTTTGCTTTCCTTTCCTGTCCTGTTGTCAACTTCCTTTCCTTTCCTTTCCTATCATTCCCTGTTGTCTACTTCCTTTCCTTTCTTTTTCTTTCCTTTCCTCTTTTCCTTCCTGTTCTCTACTTTCTTTACTCTCCTTTCCATTCCTGTCCTGTTCCCTGATTCCTTTCCTTTCCTCTTTTCCTGTCCTTTTCTCTACTTCCTTTACTCTCCTTTCCATTCCTGTCCTTTCCTTTCCTTTCCTTTCCTTTCCTTTCCTTTCCTTTCCTTTCCTTTCCCTTCCTTTCCTTTCCCTTCCTTTCCTTTCCTTTCCTGTTCTCTACTACCTTTGGTGAACCAAGGCATCGATCCAGTTTCGTTTAACGCTTTCTATGCATTGCGGCAGTCCTCCGATGGCCTAAGGAGGTGTGGAGTTTGGAGCACTGTCAGATACAAATCAGATTCAGGTCATTTCTGACTGAGCTTCTACCTTTTGGGCTTTTTAAAAGTCTCATTTTTAAACTCCCAACCTTATGTATGTGATTGTTTTATCATCTGTGGCATCTAATGTCATATTCATCATCACAGGTCTGATGATTTTAACGCCATTTTGTTAAAGCGTGACTGTTTTTATTGATTTTATTGTTTTGTATTTATTCATTGTTCATTGTAAATGGGGATGCCCCTCAATGATTCCTCGAGTATAAATAAAGGTTGATTGATTGATTGATTTTCTGACTTACTGTTAATGTAAGGAAAGTCAGTTTGTTTGTATTTGTTTGGGGAGTTTTGCATTTAAAAAGCTCCAATATCGAACACATCTCCCCCAAACTTTACCTGGTTTGGAAGTTTTTGCTCTTGTGTGTGTGCATCTGTGTGTATTTGTGTTGTTGTGAGTACATGTGTGTGTTTGAGTGTGTGTAAGGTCTTGCCCTGGGGCCATGTAGGGAAGTTGCAGGGTGGCCCCAACACTACCTGCATACTAACAGAGTCCCCATTGTAGTCCTGTCAGGCCCCTATTGTACCCCCGACTGGCCCCCGCACACACACACACTTGCACACAAACACACACTCACACACACTCACACACACAGAAATGACCCTCAGCGCCCCGGTATCAAAGGAAACATTCTCCTCTCCTTGTCTCTCCTCGTCAGCCTTTCATTCTCGCTCTTTTTTAAGATTTCACCAAAACAACCTCCCCATCAGTCACTGCACACACACTCCCCACCATGCCTCCTTTCCTCTGCCCTTCACTCCTTTCCTGCACTTTAAGTCCTATCTACATTTATTCATCGTTCTTTCCTACTTTCCTCGCTCTTTCCTTTCCTTTTGTTTTACACCCCTAGCTTCCAACGTCTTCTTTTCCTTTGCTGTACTCTTCTGTCCTATCTCCTGCATTCCTAGCCTTCCTTTCCTCCTTCCTTGGTTACTCTCCTCTCCTCTGCCTTTTACATTCCCTCCCTTTTCCTTTCATTTTCCACTGTTTCCTCTTCTCTTCATCTCCTTCCCTTTCCTTCATGTCCTCTTCTTGTCTTTCCTTTTCTGTTCTGTCATTTCAGTTCCTCACATGTTCCCTACCCAACAGCCTTCCAGTTCCTTTCACCTGCATCTCCTTTCCTTTCATTTTTTCCTTCCCCTTTAACCATATACCGTTTTCATTCTGTCCATCAGTTCATTGTCCATTCCCTCGTCTTTGCATCCTCTTGATTTTGCTTGCTCTTCTCTTCTTTTCCTCTCTTCTCCTTTCCTTTGCTGTTCTTTGCTTCCTTTCCTTTTATTTCCTTTCCTTTCGTGTCCTGTCCTGTTCTCTACTTCCTTTACTTTTCTCCCCTTTCCTTCCCTCTCCTTCCCTTTCCTCTCCTTTCCTTTCCTGTTCTTTACTTCCTTTTCTCTTCCTTTCCTTTCCTGTTCTCTACTTCCTTTTCTCTTTCTTATCCTTTCCTGTTCTCCACTGCCTTTCCTTTTCATTCCTCTCCTTTCCTTTCCTGTTCTCTACTTTCTTTCCTTTCATGTTCTCTACTTCCTTTTCTCTTTCTTATCCTTTCCTGTTCTCCACTGCCTTTCCTTTTCAATCGTCTCCTTTCCTTTCCTTTCCTGTCCTGTTCTCTTCTTCGTTTTCTCTTCCATTTTTTCCTCTCCTTTCATTTCCTTTCTTTTCCTCTTCTTTTCTTTCCTGTGCTGTTCTCTACTTCCTTTCCTTTTCATTCTTTTCCTTCCCTTTCCTATTTTCCTTTCCTGTCCTGTTCTCTACTTCCTTTTCTCTTCCTTTCTTTTCCTTTCCTCTCCTTTCCTTTCTTTTCTCTTTGTTTCCTGTCCTGTCCTGTTCTCTACCTCCTTTCCTTTACTCTACTATGACTCCCTTACTTTCACTCATCTAATGAGATCACAGTCTGTGCCACTGCTGACTGTTCATCATCATGATTTTTATTAGTGGGACACATTGTTACACCTTCTGTTCTTCCTCTTGTTCTCCTCTTCCTCTCTGTTTCCTCTCCTCTCCCTCCACAGTCTTCCACACTTCCCTCTTCATCATTTGCTCTTGTCTCTTTTTCTCAAATTCAGTTTTAAAACACTGATGAAGACTTTTGGAGGCCTTCACACTCACACTCCTCCTCTTCCTCATTCCTCTCAGAGAAGTAAATCCTATTGTGTAATTCAACAACTGCCGTCTCCACGATTCATCTCCGAGGATTACCAGTCCTGAATTCGTCTTGGCACTGATAATCATCGCAGATGATTTTCCGTTTTCCATCCATCAGGATTATTCCCAACACCTGCTGAGGGCCGCGGCCAAACAATCGCAGACTTTAACTGTTTTCTGTTTCCATGAACGAGGGATTGGCCTGAGAATCAGGCTGTTTTTAAAGAATCACATCGTTTTGAGACATTGAAGTTGGATTTATTCTCTCAGGCAAAGTTTAAGATCAACATAAAACAGGGGTTTGCTCTTTTGAATATGAAAGATTAATTCAGTTTAAAGAGCAAAAATTTAAATGACAATTGAAACAATTATTTAAACTAGAAAAGCACTCGGAGAGCGCAGGCCTCCGCCAGCGCCACAGTCCTCACCCATATTGTAATTTTCACCAGAAATATTACTCCTACCTTTATTTCATTGAAATATTTATATTCCTTGACCATGAAAACATACCATTAGCAACTGGATTCACAATGATTTCTATTTTAGTTCAGTAGTTATTCAGAAAAATCACATTTTTCATCATGGCGACCAGACGCTGATCTGGATCAACAACAAAATCAAATTGGTTCTTCCTTTTCCCATGCTGAACATTTCCTGAAAATTTCATCAAAATCCATCCATTACTTTTTGAGTTATTTTGTTCACAGACGGACAGATGGACAGACGGATAGACAAACTCTCCAGAAAACATAACCTCCTCGGAGGAGGTAAAAACACTGATAATATCTGGGAAAATATAAATGAGTGAAATGTTAACTTTTAGGGTTTTTTTTTTAATAATATTTCTTTCTTTTTTTTATTTGTGGCCTTTCTTAACTTAAAGGTAATTACTAAGTTCCAAAGTTTGACTTTCTTTTGAAAAAAAAAAAACCCATCAACCTCCTCTCATGTAAAGCATCTTAAGAAAACGTGTGATGATTTGATGCTGTAAAAATAAAGATTGATTGATTAATTGATTGGTTAACTGCTGAATTACAAATACAGACTCATTCTCTTTTCTACAACCAGTATGATATTAACTTAATTTTGACATATTTACTTTTTTTTTTTTATTTGGAATTGTGTTCTGACTTTTTTCTCACTAAATATTGCCTTTGCAAAACAACTTTACACTGAAAAAATTCTTTAAATTTTAATTGTCACAGAGCTGTTTTTTACAGTTTTTATTGGAGGCAACATTCTGATCTAATTCACAAAATTGAAAGCCAATTTCAAACTTTCCAAAGTCTTAAAATGATTGTGTTTTGAATTTATTAATGAAACTGTTTGCATTTCAGTGACATGATCATGTTTATTGCTAAAAGTCCTTACCTCAGATCCAGAAAAGGTTTCATTTTCCCTTAAAATTTTAAATGATTCACAAATTTAAACAATGTTTTCACTTTGCTTTTGTTTTCATGTACAATTTTCAACATTATGGTTTCAAAATATTGATGTGTTTCAGGATTATTCTGGACCTTTTCAACATCATGTCGATCATGTCTTTTCTTAAATTGCAAAAAGAATAGCACTTTTGTCATACCTGCTGCTAATATTCATTTTCATTTGTATAATTTACTTTTTCAAATTGTTTAAAATCTGTTTCATTTTGCTTAAAGAGGTTTGAGGTAGTTTATCAATAATGCTTAAAACTGTCAATCTCAAAAGTAAAATTTTATAAAATAAATTTATATTTTATTTTTCATCATTTCTATACCCGGCTATCCCTTTCGGGGTTGTGGGGGGCTGGAGCCTATCCCAGCTATCATCAGGCGAGAGGTGGGGTACACCCTGAATCGGTCGCCAGTCGATCGCAGGGCCACATAGAGAGACAAACAACCATTCACACTCACACTCATACCTAAGGACAATTTAGAGTTACCAGTTAAACCTAATGAGCATGTTTTTGGTCTGTGGGAGGAAGCTGGAGCACCCGGTGAGAACCCACGCATGCACGGGAAGAACATGCAAACTTCACACAGAAAGGCCCTCCCGACCCAGGAATCGAACCAGGAACCTTCTTGCTGTGAGGCACGCACTCTACCAGCTGCGCCACCGTGCTGCCCCAAATTTATATTTTATATTATTATAAAATAAATATATTATTTTATTATTTAAAAAAGTTCATTCTGTAAATTTGAAATGGTTGATGATGTTTAGAGTTGTACTGTCATATCAAGCTGCTTTATTTTAAGATAATTTTACAATCTTCAAATAAAACATGTGGACATGAGGGCTATTGATAAAGTTATTAATCTACAGCACTATATAAATACAGCACATTGACCAGAGCAGATGCCATCTTTCCTCACAGCCCTGATGAAAAGTGATCCTGAATAAAAACAGAAAGATGAAACCTCCACAAACTCAAGACGCCTCCAGCCTCAGCTGAAACCTCGTGTTTCATGACAGCTCCGTCAGTCAAACTCCCAGCATGCCTCAGTGTGACGTAACCTTGGTGTCGAAACAAAACAAACACTTCACTTCCCATCAGCCTGCAGGGCCGACATGAGCACTTTGGTTTGTCAAAACACAAATTGTGATCTCCTCGGGGGCGAGGAAGACGATCTGTGATACACATGTGGAAAAAACTGTTGGTACCTTCTGTTCAGGAAAGAAAAACCCACATGGACTCTGAAATAACTTCAAACTGACAAAAGTAATAATCAATAAAAATTTACTGAAAATTAACAAATGAAAATCAGACATTGCTTTTTAATTGTGGTTCAACAGAATTATTTTTAAAAAACAAACCAATGAAACTGGCCTGGACAAAAATGATGGTACCCATAGAAAAGATTGAAAATGATGTGACCATAGGGACATTTTAAACTCAGGTGTGTCCTGTAATTATCATCACAAGTGTCTTCAAGCCTGTCATAAGTCAGTCTGTCTATTTAAAGGCTGAAAAGTGGTAAAATATGGCCCCGTCTGAGTGCAGAGGAAACCGGCAGACGAGCAGGGAGGGGCGTTTGGTCCGGGCACCCTGGGCTTCTGCTGCGCATAAACACTGCTGTAGGGGTAATTTCTGCCCTAAACCTTGTAATAGGACCCAACTTGTTCCATCCCGGAATATCACTTTAAACCTTTGTTTGAAACTGTTTTGAACTGTTGGAGAACAATAAATCCTGAGTTAACCCTTTTTTGATCGTCTGCCTCAGCTCTGAGTCCAACTTTAAAAAACACACAGTCATATCCTCACAAAAGCGGCTTTAATTTGGTATTCAATGGTACATGACATTTCAATCTCAATGACATTTTTTATTTGTCTCTTAATTTATTTCTTTAACATCTTTTCTTCAAACAGACATGAAGGGACGGTTATTATAACTGTTATCAACAACTTTATTATCACTAAACAGTCTGTTTAGCTTTTATTTTTGTAGCCAAACAGACATAGTCAGGCTTTATCTAAGTTTTACATTGATCCTTTACAGTTTTATTATGGAGAATACAGTAACAGTTACATTAGAAACAAATCTGATTCTGTCTACATAGATTTCTTTTCGGTGGAAACATAATTTTTGCCTTTTAAAATATACATTTGTATTTGGAGTATGACAAAATAGTTTGTGTAACTTCTGAATGGAGTTTATATCCCTCGTAGGGTATCAGATTCCTCCTGAGTTTGATGGGACAACAAGCCCAAAAAATACAACCCACAACTGCCAATATTTACAAGCAACTTTTCCAAGAATGAAGCCAAGAGTTGCTTATAAAAAGCAGACCTGGCAACCCGGTTCATGCATTAAAGAGCATGCAAATGAAAGCTGCAGTTAGAATAAGAAGGATGTCATCCCTAAATATAGCTGATTGAACAGATTCAGGTGTTTGTGCGAGTGCCACAGAGTCACGGTTGTTGTTTTTGTGCATTTAGGTCAGACGGAGTTCATCTATTCTCTGGTCACCGCAGCTGGACCGCCACGGAGACGTGTGTGAGATCGTTTGCTCGCACGCATGTAATTGAGCATGCTATATTTACGTCCTTTTATTAGCGTGTTGAACTAACGCAGGATAAATTGATAATGTGCACATTCCAGCTTTATGGAGAGGACAAACAAACACTGTGCTCTGTGGGCTCCAAATGTTTTTACAGACTTCATAACAAGGTTATCTGTCACGCAAGGAGAAGAAAAAATAATGTCACGGCTCCGTAATCAGTCATCAGCTGGAGATGATATGCGTTTATTAATACAGACGCGTGAGGCTTTGATTCAGCACAATAAAAATAATCAGATGTTCTTTAATGCACATACATGTGAGGCTTTAATGGCAGCTGCTATTATTGTCCACTGATGACTCCAGACGATGCATCCACCATTTTATACTGAGCAGGCGCCATATTTACGTCCGCAGCTGAGGACAGAGCGGCATGTTTTTCGGTTTCTCGTCTGTTTGTCAAAGACTATCCATTTTTCTTCTGTTTCTTCTTCTGTGGTTGACTTGATTTTCCTGGTGCTTCCTTCACATCCAGACTCAAAGTCTGGAGGTCTTTGAGGATTCTTCAGCTTTGTTGATTCTTCGACTCCTGTGATTGGTTTGATTTGGGTTCATCTTTAAACCTCTCGTGATTGTTTCAATCAATATTAAGACCAGAAGTAACAAACACGATCGGTCACGGGTTGTCGCCGAGCTGAAATGATCATAAATTATCAGTCTAAACATTAAAAGTTCAAGCAGGAAAGGAAAATATTAGGCCTGTCATGATAACAAACTTGCTGGATGATAATTGTCCAAAAAATTATTGCCGATAAACGATATCATTGTCAATTTTATTTTGAAACATCATTTTTTCATTAATGTAATTAGGATATATGTCATAATAAAGTGAGTGCACCATATCAAAAGCAATAAACTTTAATTTCTTAAGAGTATTTAACTGTAATTGGAAGGTCATGATCTTTTTAGCAAAATAAATTAAGCAAACAATATGATAAATTTAATTAAAAAAAGGAGAAAAAAAACGATGAAAATGAAATGGACTCTCTTTTGGGAAAAATTGGGTATAAATAAAAATCATTATATTAATCAAAACCAAAAAAAATAGACCCTGTCTCTGTAAAGGAAAAAAAACTCAATAATAAAAAAAAAACAATAAATAAAATGGAGTTTATACAGTTCCGGAATTGTTTGTGACATGTACGTTCTCCCAGTCAATTCGTACTGTCTGTCAAACATTTGTAACATTGCTGGCTTTTCAACCGTATTGAAGGCCATCATTTCTTTTCTAATGTAGTGAACGACACTATCCGTGAGTGCGCACCAATTAGCGCTGTTTTATGTATATTTACTTTGCTCACTCACTCCGCTATAAATCCGCTAAAGAACCAACGCACCTAGGTGTTGAGAAAGTTGCAGAGAGTGACCCATCTTCTCATCCAGCCTGTTTGGAGAGAGAGGAGGAAAACAAACATGCATGCACGTGTCAACTTAGTGAGGACGGAAAACTTACCGAGGATGTTTTTATTTATCGTGAGGTTGATTGATTTATTGATTATCATGACAGGCCTAGAGACAAGTGCGACTTATTGTGTGAGCTGGTCGTCTTTTATTCTTGAATAATCAGCTCGCATAGTATTAAAGCCAGTGATGAATAGCTCGTACAGTTAGACATGAATGAGCGCTCTTTGCAGTGTCATCAGGAGATTCATCTTGCAAAGCTTCCACATCAAAAATGAAATTAGCCATAAAACAGGTCTGCCTGTGAGGTGATAAATAACTAAACTGTGCTTCAGCATGCTTGACAGAGTATCACCCTGCTGTTTCAAGCCTTTGTGTCACAGGTTTACACGATGTTTCTCTGCACTCTCCTACTTTATTTTTCTTTAGAAACTTGGCACACAAATCAGTAGAAGTGTAGCATTGCCAAAGTTAACACTGCTTTTTGGAGGAAAATCTGGTTTGATATAACATCACTGAGTCTTGTGTATCATCCAAAGTGATTTCTCAGTAATGATTTGTGGGAGTTTTGCCCAAGTTTGCACAATCTTGCACACTGACCCAAAGCTTAACTTATCACATCTTTAAGGCTCAATAGTCTTAGATTAACAGAACTGGGCGTCGTGATCATCCAAGCATGTGAGCATAAAATCTCAAAAATGTTCCAAATGATTTCTACCAAATTTTGCACAAAACTCCCACTGACTTAAAGACCTGATTAGGCCTCACATTTACCCCTGGATCCCAGAATCACTCCTCTCCATCCCCTTGAAAAAAGCTCATTTTATAAATAAAAGGGAATAAAATGTGAAAATCAACCAGTCTGAGATGCAAATTGATTCTGATTTGAGATGCGACACAAAGAATCAAAACCACAATCGAATTAAAAGACAAATTAAAATACGAAAGGTTGAAAGTTTACGCTCTCATGAATAATATTTTCTACCTTCACCATCTTCTGATTTTAACCTTTGCACCAACAAGAGGAAGCTAATGCACTGTAAGTTAAAAAAAAAAAAAAACTTAAAGTGGGAATAAATGACATGGCCTTGAGAAATTCTTGAGAAATTGAAGTAAGTTGTTGTGTCTTAAAGATACCTAAAACTGCTAAAGAACTCCGGCTGCCTTTATACGTTCAGAAATACCTGAACGCACATTATTAAGACGAACTGAAGGGTACCAAAATGATCATGTGGGATACAAACACTGCCACAAAAAGCAGTGACAGAAAAGTGTAGGACTGATCTGTGCTCTGATTCTGCTGGCTCAAGTATTTAGAAGTAAGTAGAAAGAGGCAGAGGTCAAACCAGTGAAGTTTTCTCTTTTTCACTCCGCAGCACGCGCCGACACGCTATCTCAGAAACCTCACGGAGAACGTGCAACAAAACCATGAAAAGGCGACGCTGTGAAGGTCTGTGAGGAGGGTGAGCCGGCACTTGACCTGGATTAAGAAATAATATCCCACTTCACCGACATACACGCCGATCCAAAGGTTCAGCGCTCAATACGTTGGATTTTTTAATTTACTCGTAAATGAAATATGACATATGAAGTATATTTTCATCTCTGAGGTTCAACAGGTATCTTGATTTTTATGAGCCTGTTTTTATCTGGAGCATTGAGACTGACTGAGTGATCAGGCAGAGGCTGATGCAGCGTTTCCATGAATACTCTCAGGTCCTTTTATTTATTGTTAAAGACTCCCAGGTGGAATAAAAAAAATCCCAATTAGGGCCTCACTTTGGCCAGAGGCAGCCTGGCTCTGTGCTCAAACATACACAAAATTTAAAAAATAATACAAAACCAGTGAAGTTGGCACGTTGTGTAAATCATAAATAAAAACAGAATACAATAATTTGCAAATCCCTTTCAACCTATATTCAATTGAATACACAGCAAAGACAAGATACTTAACATTTGAACTGGTAAACTTTGTTATTTTTTGCAAATATTAGCTCATTTGGAATTTGATGCCTGCAACATGTTTCAAAAAAGCTGGCACAAGTGGCAAAAAAGACTGAGAAAGTTGAGGAATGCTCATCAAACACTTATTTGGAACATCCCACAGGTGAACAGGCTAATTGGGAACAGGTGGGTGCCATGATTGGGTATAAAAGCGGCTTCCCTGAAATGCTCAGTCATTCACAAACAAGGATGGGGCGAGGGTCACCGCTTTGTGGACAAATGCATGAGCAAATTGTCAAACAGTTTAAGGACATTTCTCAACAAGCTATTGCAAGGAATTTAGGGATTTCATCATCTACGGTCCGTAATATCATCAAAAGGTTCAGAGAATCTGGAGAAATTACTGCACGAAATTACTGCACTGCAACATTGAATGCCCGTGACCTTCGATCCCTCAGGCGGTACTGCATCAAAATGTAAAGCCCCAGTCTCACATTCCCGTTTCTCATGGCGATTGTGCACGATTGTCATAATCCTGATAAAACGTGATTTGGTCGTGGTGCATGCGCTACTTGGTCTGGATCAGCGTTGTATAGTTGTGGATGAACGGCGGGGAACGTGGAAGGGTCCCGACAGTTTTGAACTGTTCAAAACTGTCGTGGAGAATCGCCGTTCTCAGTACAGCGGGGTGGAAGCCTAATGCAGTCCTAATGCGAACGGTATTAGCTTGGCATGTACGGAGCTCAGTCGGGCAGATCGTGGCTCAATCCTGGCAGCTTTCTGAAGAAGACTGACAAGGACGTATCCGTTTGTGCCCCGACTGTGTCCCGTTCAAGACGGCGCAAGCGACGGGGCTCAGTCGGGGCTTAGTTGACACGAACTGAGCTCGAGTGGGGCTGACGTCGTGTCAGCGGGATGAAAATTAAAGGAGTCCTCACCAAATTGTTGTACTAATCTAACTTGAGCGGGACAAACGCCGCCTGAAGCGCTGTAGAAGCGCTACTGACGGAGTATTTACGGGCTGTGTCCAGGGGGAGACAGTCATTTCATCCCGTATCATAGTGATCACATCAGCCTCCTCAATCGTGTACAGTCGTGCACAATTGCCATGAGAAACGGGAATGTGTGACTTAGGCATAAAGGATATCACCACATGAGCTCAGGAACACTTCAGAAAACCACTGTCAGTAACTACAGTTCGTCTACATCTGTAAGTGCAAGTTAAAACTCTACTATGCAAAGCCAAAGCCATTTATCAACAACACCCAGAAACACCGCCGGCTTCACTGGGCCCGAGCTCATCTAAGATTCTGCCTGAGCCTTTTTCAGTCAAAATTGTGTATTTTCTTTTGCTGCTTTGAAGTGTATACATGACTGAAATAAACTAAACTAAAACTAAAATGTAGCTGTTATCTGATTTTTGTTGCTGGTTTTTATTTTCTTTTTTAAACAAACATCATATAGACAGTATATCCACTTTAGCTTTATAGAATATATGAAACAAAATGAAAAAGTAATCAAACAAACAACCATAAACACTTGAAAAAATAATAATTTGCTGTTATCTGATACTCGATTAATCTGCAAGATACTCGATAGAGCACTCAATTACTAAAAGAATCAATAATTGCAGCCTTAATTGGAACAAAAATATTTTTTCACAACTCCTTACAGAACTTTACTCGCACTCATTTCCAACTCAAATCCTTATCAAGGTCAAACTAGACGATTAAACATTTTACGCCTGACTTTTCAGACCAAAACCACTTTCTGAACCAGGCTGCAAATATCTTTCCTCCCACTGTAGAAATGTAAATTTTAATATGGAGTGTGTATGCGAGCTCTGCTTTTTTGGCAGACAGCCTCTAGTGGACACACGAGGAACTGCAGTTTTCAACATTTGTGTTTTTCTGCTTCTTACGAACATCAAGCTCCCTGTTTGAAGGCGGACACCACGCTTCTGCCTCAGACCAAACAAACTGCAAACAGCCCAAACAGACAAACCAGCCCAGGACAGGAGGACGATTCAGGACGTTTGATTCATATAATCAGAGCTGACGGCCCATTTCTGCTCTTTCACTCCCTCCTCTCCGTCCGTGCGATCCCTCTTTAACATAAGATCCTCCAAAACGCTGCTGTTGTACATGTGCCTCGCTGCAGTTTACAGCCCCACAGATACAATCTGAGCGCGTGCAGGCTCTCCGCTCTCTCACACCCTTTAATCAAAGTTACAATTACACTCTGTGCTACGTAAACGGGCGCTTGCTGCTGCGTCTGCGGTGACAGGTGGATCTGTACGCCGTTTATTCTTCTGCTTTCATATGCAGAAACATGCCGAGGGGGAGAATTACAGCAGGTGTGAATGGAGATCTGTCTTTATGTGCAGACAGCTCTTTATAAAAGGCTGGTTTCTATGGAGGAAGGTTCAGATGGAAACATTTACAATGTAAATCTGTTCCCTTTTGATCATTATAATCCTTCTCCTCTTTATTTTAGTTCTTTCAAACTCTATTTCTCTTTGTCTTTCTGTTAAATATGTATCTACTCTTTTTCTTCTTCCCCTTTTAGAGAGTATTTTATGCACTGCAAAAACTCAAATCTAAGGAAGTTTATTCATCCAATGTCAATTCTAAAAATCTTGCAAGACTTACTCTAAGCCAAATTTGCCTGACATGTCCAGCTGCATATCTTATTTCAGCATTTAGCAACAAAAAATAAAACCTGAATTGCTTGTAATAAGTTAAAATATCTGCCAACGTGTCAAGACAAATTTTACTTGTATGATGTCTTGAAAGTAAGATGTTCTGTTTTAAGTAGTTTCTTTGCCTGATTTTAAAACCCTCAAGGAATAAAACTTTGCTTATTTCATTGGCAGATATTTTCTGATAATTACAAGTTTTTCAGTGCTTTATTTTTGATTTAATTCCTTGTAATAAGAATTCCACCTGGACTTGTTTAATTCATATGATGTTTTAGTAATTAAAGTGGATATTTTTGACTAAAAATTAGACAAATACACTTGCTAAGATCTGCATTTTTGCAGTGTAACTTTTCAGCCTTTAAACTTTTGTCTTCTATTCGTGATGCTACATTTATACCTGCAGATAATAGCAAGAAAAAGTTAAATATCTGTTTCTGCAGATGCTGGAATTTCCAGCCTGTATATCATTTATACAAATCAGCTGTTTTTAACCCTAAAATCAGCTATGAGCAAAATCAAAACTCACTTCATTATCACTTTACAGCCACGATAAAGGATCAGCATGTTGCTTTCTTACCTCGGTCCTCTTCCTCACCCCCTTTACCTTTTCACAAACTGTCCACCTGTTCCTTTTTTAATCCTGATTTCAAACCCTCTCACGGTTCAATAACAAGCTGTTTGGTCTTTTCATAAAGAGCCTGCAGTGAGATTTAGTTTCTGGCAGTCAGTATGTATCTGTCAATATAATGCTCAGATCTTTCTGAAATTCTACGCCATGTGGCTGGCAGGTTAGCTTTTTTGAATATTTTATTTTATTTAATCTTGAGATGCCATTGAGAGCATGCCCTCATTTACAATGACGTTGAGAGCTCAAAAAAGCAAGAAACAGAAGTGCAGCAAAATTCAAAAACAGTTACAGACATGAACATGTCTGTGGTGGTTCTTTATGATATTTTGAAACTGTTCTGTCGAGGCCTCGAGCTTCCAAAAACCACCTCTGAGTGGGTCCAATACACACAGTCCAAACAAAAAGCAGCCGCGGATCCAGCATCACCTCCACCGTTTATTTACAAAAAACAAAAAAGATTTACAATCGTAACTTTAAAACTAAATGAAAAGATTACTGTCTTCTGCCAATATGCTCTTTGCAGTCAACAAACTTTTACGCTCTTACTCTCAATAGTCGAACCAGGTGTCACTAATCACGTTAGATAACTTGCAGCAGGCAGCGACTTGGGCAGAGATGCTAATAAAAATGCAGCTCGGACCTTCCTCAGAACTCTGCATTGCTTTACAACTTCTTTTTTCAACAACTTACAGGATGCAAAGTGACGAGGTAATGTATCTCTGTCTAGTTACGTAGCGGTAGTTTTTGATGTGTGACAACAAGCAATATTTGGAAAACTTATTATTGTAGTTTTGTAGCCGGCTATATATCACTACTTACAGCCCGGTGCTCTAAGACGTGTCTGAATAATATAAATTTACTCTAGTTTTAATTGTCTTGTTCCCGAAGTTGAGTATCCAGGCCAGTCCAGCCCTGTCCAACCCGATCGGTAGGCTAAGGAATAGCATTTATAGATAGCCTATTTTGATGCTATAAAACTCATCTTAAGGTGTGTATTTCAATCAGGCATATATCTACAAGTGAGACTTTTTCGTAATTACTTAGAAACTCCTCACAGTCCCTTTAATTTGGTTTACCATTAGTTAAATTCGTTAATTAAATCAGATTTCCTTTTGGCCCCAACATGTCCTATGCTAATAAGTGAACTAAGCTTCAGTGTTTGCTGTATAGTGTTCCAGCTGTGGGCTGCACAAAGCTGAAAGATGTTCCTCCGATCTTGCTGTGGACTCTTGGAACATCATTACCTTAAAAGAGAGGTTACATAATCTGGCCAATGTCAATAAAGAGCTTTGTAGATGAAAAGTAACCAATGCCTGTCTCTTCTAACGGACAAAGAAGGCCAGCCCACTTTGTTGTAGAGGATGCAGTGATGGTTGAAAAGCAGTCACCGGGAATGAATCTTATGGCAGAGTGGTAAACTGAATCCAGTGGTTTAAGTAAGCTCCATAATCTAAAACTGACAAGAAGATGGCTTCAATAATTTGTTTTCTGCATGAAATACGGAAGTTTGTTTTGTGTCTGTATAAAGAACCCAATTTTTGTCTTAATTTTCTAACAAGTGAACTGATGTGAGGTTTGAATGTGAACTGTTAATCCAGCCAGATGCCAAGATATTTGTACTGAGTGACTCTTTCTATGATGTGACCTTCCAGAGCAGTAATGTGTGTAGTGCTATCAGCAGGATTTCTGGAACGGTTGAAAAGCATGTATTTCGTTTTATCTGGGTTCAACATGAATTTCAGATTGAAAAGAGCATTTTGCAGTTTTTGAAGCTCTTGTTGAAGTTCAGAGAAGCTCTTACCTTTGACTTCCCCCAGCAGCTCGCTGGCGTTGAGGCGGTCGACGCGCTCCTTCCAGTCTTTAGAGAGCAGCCTCTCCATGCAGGTTGGCTCTGTAAGGAAGAAGAAAACCTCTTTTAAAAACTCAAGCACAGAAAATTAAAGGACTAGGAGAGAAACTCCTTCTTTCCTATTGAACTAATAAAACAAGAGGACAAACACAGTTTCATCCCGTCTCTGCTGACCAGATGAGAATGTGTGCATTGTTTGAGTCGGCTCTTATTTTTCAACCGTCTTCTCTCACAATGTGTCTCATAGCCTCAGGATAATAGACTTCAGCCACACGTGGTCTCATAAGATTCATAAGGTCTCATTTGTTCAGCAGGAGTCCTGCTGTGAACTTTACTCTGACAATGGGAACGTTTTACAGCAGCAGGAGAGAGCAGATATGTCTGCATGTTTGCTGGGTTTGCTCTCACTGAGCTTCTGTCCAAAGACTGATTCAATGTTTTTCCTCTTTGACTTCACTGGGATAAAAAAATCCCTTCAATAGTGGCAGCTCTGTGGTTTCTCGGCTGGAGTTTACTCGCTCTGTCTATTCGACTCGTGAGCTCAAACACTGAAGCCCAAACACAGAGAGAAAAGGGAAAATCAGAATCAGAATCAGCTTTATTGGCCAGCATGTTAGACCTCGAAGCACAGAGTGTAGAAACAGAAAAGAAGGAGAAAAATGGAAAACTTGAATTCAACTTTTTAACCTCTGCAACCCCTTTATCAAGCCTTCTGCTCAAAAATGACATCCTCATAAAGAAAAGAGTGTATCTCTGCAGCCACAGAGTCTATGTGAATTATTTTGGTGTTATAATAAAAGTAACACTTGAGAGATTTGCCCAGATGTGGAATTATCAGCATATGTGTTACTGGGACAGAGTAAATGAAGATAGAAGTCAGAATGATTTGAAAATTTCATCCTCGCCTAAAAAATTTTGTGAATATTTCCTGGAAATGATGCTGGAGTGGGTGTAAAACCCTAAAAATGAATAACAAAATATTTCTACATCATCTCTGCAAAGGTTTATTGTTATAAAGTGATGCAGAACAAAATTAGAGAGGTTTATAACAATATGATCAGGCCAGGATTTTGAAAAACAGTTTGCTTTTTCTTACAATTTTTGTTGGAAAGCGTGCAAGCATTCATGAAATTGGGTTAAACAGAAATTAAAACTAGGTCTAGGAAGAGGAATATAGAATATGCACAAGATAGTTTACCAAGTTACACTAGAGCAGCACCAGTTTAGAGTCATTCAAGAAACAAACCAAACAGTTTTTGTTGGATCAAGTAACCAGTGCACCACCATAACCATAATAATATTTATTTTTCTTCATTTATTCTACTCTTCTCCCATTTTTCCTTTGCTAACGCTGAGTTTCTTTTTCTTTAGGAGGACTGCTCGATAAGCCCTTATGGGTTTCTTTGGCCACTCCTGCACATCGTCTTTCTGTTGTTGCTTTGTTTCGTTATGTATTATTATATTATCTTTTATTTTTATCTTCTTTTTCATCCTGTGTTTCATTCTATACGTGTTATCAAATTAAATAAAATTGAAAAAATAGGATAAAAAATGGGAAACAAAGGTGGACAGTTGTAGGATGATGTATTCACAGGGACAGACTGGGTTTCAAATGAAGAAATCTGTTTGTACTCAAACCAAATGTACTGAAGTTCACACGAGCACACTGAAAAGTGAAGTTCAATATTAAACTGAGAATTGTTCATGCAGAGGTTCCTCTCCTGAGACACTCTCAGTCCGGCCATCTTCAGCAGAGGAACAAAATCACCACTGAATATGAATAATGATGAATAAAACAGCCCAAACTCTCCTAAATAACTGCACTGCTGAATGGTCTTATGTGCACCTTAACTGCTCACTGATACAATTGCATTTTTACCTTGCACCTATTGTGTATATTTATTTATTTTCTGCACATTTATGCATATATATTCTTTTTTCTCCTATTATGTGTACATATCGTCTCTACCAGGCACATACATTATTTCTTCTTCTGTTATTCGGCTTATCATTTTTACATATTTATTTTTCCATTATGGTATTATGTTATTCTTCCTGCTGTTTATAAGATAAGATAAGATCAGAGAAGATATACCTTTATTAGTCCCACAGGGGGAAATTCCAGATTTACAGCAGCAGCAGGATACAAGAGAAATATCAGAAAGAAACTTACAAATGAAAAAAATAAGTAATCAAAATAAAAAATACTATAAATACAACTAAAATAACTAAAATAAAGAAAAAGAGCATGAACAATTACGTAAACAGGTTGCAACATGAAGAGCTTTTAAGCAATATCAACGATCTATTACAACGAAATAAGGCGAAACACAGCGAATAAACGGCAAAAAACAGCAAGAACACACTCCAGAATGATACTAATGATGTTATTTACAACCTTCATACATTATTTACACAGAAAATCCTGATAAACCTCATATAATTCACTCAGGTATGGCTCTGAATCATCTCTCTCTCTCTGCTCGTTTACTCGGGGAGTTAGAGCAGTTTTATTCACGCACATTTTTGTCTTTCACTGCAGCTTGTTGTTTTAGACAGGGTGACTGTTGTCAATCAGTTTCCCCTCGACATCCTTGTTAAATCCAAACTTCAACCAGATTTTAGACTTTGTCTGTTTCGAGTGTGAAAACCTGTGAGAGTCTGAGTGAGGCTCCAACTGCTGAGGCTAAACCTTACAAACTGCTCCTCCGTCTGTGAGAGACGGCTGCCTCACCAAGGAGCAGACATACATAGTTCAGGCTTTTCCAGGCAAAGAGCAGCATCACCGTGAGTTACTGACACAGTGTGGTGATCAAACACAGTAACTCAGTAATGTTAATAGGACACGGTAACCTTTACCGTGGGAAATTTTACCACGGTTTACCATTTTACCGGTAACTCTTACATCCCTAGTTGACAACCATCGGTGTCACCACTAATTTGTTTCAGCATAGAAGAGCTTCAACTAATTGTGATATTGATACTTGGTAATGTCACCCAGCCCTAGTATATTGTCAACGTACTTGGCCAATAAAGCCGATTCTGATTCTGTAAACCTGCGCAGTAACAATCCTCCTGCAGGTAAAAGCACCTTCCCTCTTGTGAGTGTGGACGTGCCACAGGTGGTGTCACGGCCACACAGGCCTCCACGTCGCAGCCTCAGCGACCAAGGACATTCAAAAAAAAAACATGCTCTTGGAAAAAAGGAGACATTCTTGTGCGCTGTGGAAAACATGCCCCTGAGGGCCGGCCTGATTTAGACTGGTTTGGTCAGACAATAGCTCATTTGTGGAGCCTTTATCCTGACAAAAGGCGCTGCAGGCATTCATAAGAGCACATGGCCCATTGTGCATGGCTTACTGCTGAGTCTGTGCATGCAGCCATTGTGCAGTCAAGACACCCCGTCCACTTGTTGAGCATGTTTACAGGCGGATTACGATTGTTGTAAATAAGCTAATGCGGCCGCCAGCGTCACGTGGGATCAGTGTAAACAAAGGGGCAACAGGACAACGACATTTCTTTATTGTTAGTATTATTATTTTATTTTTTCTCTTTTACCTGTACCCATCTGCCCTCTTCTTGTCTATCTTTCTGATGTGATGTTGTCAACCTTCAACAGCCTTAAATTTTATCTCAATCTTATTTTCCCTTTACCATCTTTTTAGCCTTTTCTGTAAGTGTTGCTCTTATCTTTTTACCTCTCTCCACTTTAAAGTCCATCCTCTTTTTTTAATTATATTCATCTTCTATGCGATGTAAACATTGACGCAGTTAATACTTTTAATTCTGATGTTATCTAATCTCTGATTCACCTTTGTTACACTTTAATCTTTTCATAGATAACCTTTTAAGCTTTAATTGTTCATGTCTGTTTCCTTTTTATCATTGTTTTATCGTCATTATAATTTGTTGTTTTTATATTTGATGTCCTGGTTTTTGCTTTCATCACCTTTCATTTTCTTCCTGAGTTTATGATTTTAGCTTTTATTCCAGTCCTCATGGTCTCATGTTATGTTGCATGGTTCCTGAGACATATTGGAAGGCCTAAAGTCTCAATCACCTGAAGCGTCAGTCCCTCTCCTCTGAACTTTCCTTTGCTTGTGTCTTTTGTGTCTTTCTGTAAAGTGCCTTTCTGGTTTTGTTTCCTTCTGCTGTAATTTTCACTTTGGAAACTTTTGTTTTTAAAAAGTGCTATATAAATAAAGTTATTGTTGTTATTATTATCAAATGTATCTATGAATCTGTAAATCTATTATCTGTCTTCTGCCTTGTCATTTCCTTGTCATTATGTGTTATACCAGCTGTTTCAATCCAACCACTTTATTCTACTTGCTTTCATTTTGTTGCTTCTGTGCCTTTTCGTGTAGTAATCGTGGTCTCTGATGAACTGACTGTTGATTTTATTCTGCCTTTGTTTTATCTGTTAAGGCACTTTGTAAACTTCTGTTTTCAAAGGTGCTATATAAATTAAGTTATTATTATTATAATATGTTCAAACTGAGGGGATACGTGACGGCGGTTTTCCATATTTGGTGAGAACACGGGGAAATTCCAAACGGATGCAGAAAAATAGGATAATTGATATGATTCCCCCACCCTCAGGACAAAGGAGTCCGCCCTCGTTTCTCCGATTTATTGGACTGGTGGCTCCACTCGATATGTTTTTGTGTATATTTGGTCCGATGGATGATATTTACAGCCCCTAAAGGAGGAGGAGGGGGTCAGGGTGCAGGTTTTTCTCTCATCACAGGACGTAAAGACGCCGACGTGCGCTCCTTCTGCGGGCCGCATATAAAACAAAATTAAGAAAGGCGATTTATGAGAGCACTTAAGGAAGGAAATACAACCTGTAACTCTGAGATGCATCTGCGTAAGTCACCGAGTGTGTACTCGCTGCACAATTTATACCCCCCATCCTGATAAACATGGGCCGCAGAGACAGTGGGGGGGCGGTGCGAGCAGGAGAGGAAGAGCGGGATGAGCGAGGGATGAGAGGAGGATGTTTTACCCTAGATGGCTCTCCGTCTGTCCCCGACACCGAGTCGGGGATCAAGTGCTGTTTAGATTGGAGGGTGGATAAAAATTCCTGGGCGTCCGAACACCGACTCCTTCATCAAGTGGAGAAGAGCAGGAGACAGACGGTTTAGAGAAGAGGGGGATGGATGGGTGAGGAGGGGAAGAAGGTGGAGGGATGTGGGAAGACAACGGAGCGAGATGGAGATTTCATCTGATCACATTTATGCACTTTTTCTTTTTTAATTTTCTTTTAATTGAACATTTTGATACATTTATTATCTACATCTGGTAGATAATAACTGACCCCATTTTCCTCTAATACTGCATCCTTAAGCTTATCTCATGTCCTTCCTCAGTCTCTCCGCTTGTATCACAGACATAAAATAATCTTACCTATTCATATACACCTGAGGTCAACTACTGTTACATTTCTTTAAAGAAAAAAAAAAGAGATAAAAGAAAGGAGAAGAAAAGACAAAGGACATGACAACTCCAGTAGCTACAGACCAGGGTACTTTTCCTTCCAATAACAGACATCTCAAATAAAGTCTGACATAATTGGTTTTATGTTTCGGACCCAACTTTCCCACATTCTTTTGAATCTGTCGTCCTCCAGTTTCAAGGACAAAGTTAATTTTTTCCATCACAAATATTGTGTACAACTTCAACCTTAAGTACCTCCTCCTTTGTCCATTTTCTTGCTTGCAATCAACATTATTCTATAGATATGTTTACCTCCTATTCTTGTAAAATCTACGTCAAGTTTTCCCAAATATAACACCTCAAATGTAAGTGGAAGGTCTACCTTGAGTATTTTTTCCATACACTTTTTTAGCTCATGTCAGTAGCTGCCGATGAAGGGACAACTACAGAATACCTGAAAATGATCAGCTTTGTCAGCTCCACATAATCTCCAACACTTTGTGTCATGATATTTTCATTTATGCACATTTCTTCTAAAAGTTGCAGCAGCTCAGTGTCACAGGCTGACCTCCCGTCCCTCACATTTGTTCCATTTTACTCACAAGAATCCTACAAGCAATGTCTTTGTTTTAATTCGTTACTGTTCTAAAACTGCAGCACTTTCACTGTGAATTTATTGAATCCTTTGCCATATTTATTGTCTTGATTTACTATTTATTGCCTTAACCCTTTAATGCATTGAGTCCACTACAGTAAACACATGTTTGGATGTATAGAGGACTTCACAATATCAAATAAAAAAAAACTTGACTCATTAAACAAAGGTTTCAGAAGACAGCTGGGAAAAATATTGTGAGAGTCAATGGAAAATTAAAAATTCAACTTCTTGGAGAGTATTTGGGTGGAAGAGTATCATTAGATGGGCGGCACGGTGGCACAGCTGGTAGAGCGCGTGCCTCACAGCAAGAAGGTTCCCGGTTCGATTCCGGGTCGGGAGGGCCTTTCTGTGTGAAGTTTGCATGTTCTTCCTGTGCATGTGTGGGTTCTCTCCGGGTACTCCGGCTTCCTCCCACAGACCAAAAACATGCTCATTAGGTTAATTGGTAACTCTAAATTGTCCTTAGGTATGAGTGTGAGCGTGAATGGTTGTCTGTCTCTCTATGTGGCCCTGCGATCGACTGGCGACCGATTCAGGGTGTACCCCGCCTCTCGCCCGATGATAGCTGGGATAGGCTCCAGCCCCCCGCAACCCCGAAAGGGATAGCCGGATATAGAAAATGAATGGATGAATGAGTATCATCAGATATTTTATAACACCTGTACAGAAACTGTACTTGTCCCCCAATCAACAGGTTTTGGTGAGATATTCATAAAGAACTGGTAAATATATTTGGGACAGACTCTACCTTTAACTGGGAGCAACTCTTTGTTGGAATTTTATCATCAACAAATAAGAAAACTAATTATTTGTTTTAAGTATTGAGCTGGCCTGAAGGCAATTACTAAAAAATGGCTCAAGTTAGAAGCTCCAACTTCAGGCGACTGGTACAATATCATTTATGAAATATAAACAATGGAACAAATCACCTTTTCACTGAGGCCTCAAAATAAAATAAAAAAGAACTGTGGGAAAAATAAAAACTCTACATTTAACATAGTTAAATCCAGGTGATATTTCTGATATTTTAACGTACTGGAAGCCATACAGCTAAGCAACAATTTTGACCACTTCTGCCCTGTCGGCCATGATCACATGACTTCAGTGTTGTCGTATCTGCTGACTGCCTCTCGTGAAAGCATGATGTCTCTGCATTTCACATAACACACAGCCTGGTCTTTAATTTTAAGTTTGTCACCAACAGTGCAGAAGCAAAACTACTTCCACACAGCTCTCCTCAGATGATTCGGGGCTGTAAATGTCCGCTCAGAGCGGAAACTCTTTGTTTACTGAGGTCAAGAGAGCACCGGATGTGACTGATGGTCAAGGTGCGCTCAGAGCGCCCTCTGTTGGACGGAATGGTCCACTGCTCCAGGCGCCCTGTGTGCCAATACACTCAATATTTTACATTTGAATATTTATTTATTGCCTCTGAGAAGCTATTCTGTTGAAGCTTTATTATTACCTTGTGGTATTAAAGAAAGGTTGAATCTTTTAATATCTTGTAAAGTCTTTATTTTTTTACACAAAATTACGTGTTGTATTGATAACAGTATCGATAAGTATTGATACTGATAAGGAGTATCTGTATCTGTATAGGTATCAATAAAATCATAATGATATACATCCCTAGTAATGAAGATGTAAACAGAGGACGCACAGACTCTGCATGCACTGTAACATCTTCTCTGGAAACTGAGGCTGATGCCAGACAAACTTAATTGATAATTTTGTCGTAAAAAATAAGACAACTGGAAGTTTTGGTTTCTAGAAAACAACACAGAGGTGTCAGAATGATGTGTTCAAGGCAGGGCTGGGCAATATGGTTTAAAAGTAAAATCCCAGATTTTTCTCCCACAAAACTGTATTTACGATTTTAATCGATTTTTTCCTCTCGAAGAAAAAAACTCCAAGTGACAAAAAAATGACATGAATGAAATTCTACCTTTATGCTGTAAAAATTTATTTCTATATCAATCAGAATTTTCTTCTTAAAATTAAAGTGTGTGTCATAAAATGTCGATTATGTAGTTCTAATGCAGGTGTCTGCCTAAATAAACACTGAAAGCTGAGGGATTTTCACAGCTTGTTAACATGTTTCTCTATGATCAATATTTGATCTAATTTTTTTTTAAATAAATACAAGCCTACAAAAGTGCTTGTGCAAAACATGCCAGGGCCACCATCATGAAAACTGTGAAGTTTCAGTATTCATATTTTTTCAAACTTTGCAACTACTTACAATGTAAGTAAGTGAACGAAACAAATCTTGATCTTTAATTTTTTAATCTTCTGCAGAAAAGCATTCAAATTAATCGATTTAATTGATATGTTGCCCAGCCCTAGTGCAAAGGTCAAATCACAAAAATCGCACTTGAGTAAAAGGCAGTGATGGAGGAAACCCTACAGACTCTGCAGCTCTAACAGCAGAAATGGAAAATACTTTTCAACTGAAGCACTCTTGGGTACAGAAGAGTTTTGTACATGTCTGTGCACCAGCGAAATGTCATCAGACCACAGATGATTTAGGAGAGAGATCTAAAAATCAGTTCCAGTTGAAGATCAATAACTTTCTTTAAGGAGTCACTCATGCTGGTCAATTCTCCTCTCAAAACTGCCCACTTTGTTTTGCTTTCTCAGGAAATCAAGAACGTCAGGCTCTTGTTGGAGACAGCCAGCAGATACAACAATTTTCAAAATAAAAGAATAAACTTCTGTAACATAAGCATTTAGAAAGAGGAGAGCATTGGCTCACATTAAGCAGCTGATGGAGTGCTGATTTAAGGATGAAGATGGAGGCAAAGCCTGAGTATAAACTGTGAATGAGTTACAAAGTGATGCTGCAGGAGATAAGAGGATATAAAAACTTATGGCTCATAAATCAGCGCGGTGGCAGCAGGCAGTGAGCGAGTGTTTTGGGTAAACAAACTTTTATCACCTCCTTCACGCCGAGCTGCCAACAGACAGCATTTCTGGTGTTTTACACGAGCCACAGGCAACACACTCGCAGCCCGACTGAGTGAGTGAGAGGCAAGAATCGAGCCTGTAGTCAGACTCTGCCAACAACAACACAGGGAGCTGCAGCCTGCAGAGACATGAGGCAGCGAAAGAGCGGCGAGAAGATAAAGACAGGGCTGCAACTTTGCTCTGTTTAGGAACATCTGTCACCAAATGGGCCAAACTCACCCAGGTTTCCCTTAAATACTGGACAGAGCTGTTCAGTTACTGAGGAGGGCCTCTGAGCTCAGTCAGGGATGTCACCATGTTGGAAATACTGTCAGGTTGTGCAATATGAACTCAACCAAAATCCAGAATCGCCTACAGTCACAGACTCAGATTTGGCTTTAAAAAATGCATTGGTGCCTCCACATGTATCCCCAACATGTGCAAAGTTTTAGAGGGAAATCTTAAAGCCTTTAAAAAGGTTGCTGTGTCTGTTTTTTTAAACTCTAGAAATGCCAACATCTCTGAATCAAGCAAAGACTTCTTTCTCACTCCCTGTAGTTCAGGTCTGAGGTTGAAGACATCGACATTCAAAAGAATTACTTAAAATGACAGAGGTGAGAAAACAGGCTGATGCACATGATTATAAGGTTTGAACAATCAGTTGCTCACATGGCGAATTTTCCAGTCAAAAGTTGTTCAAACTGTGCATATTTTTTTTTGTGATCAACTTTTTATTTTAATTTTCAGACAGTCCAGTCCTCAGACTGAAGCAATCCAGTAATGACTTTAGATGCAAACTGACCCCCTGGAAATGGATTTTTTTCCATTTATGTGATAAAATATTCACTTTTGAACCAATAGCTCAGAAACTAGAAGATAGGCCCTTTTAAATAACATAATTCAAAATCCTGGTCCCAAATTACCCCGAAAAGCCAGAAATCTTCAGTTTCAGAGATATTGCCATACAAAAGGCATCAAAAACAGACACAGCACCCCTTTTTTAAAGGCCTTGAGTTAAAAAACGCTTAAGATACTGAATATTAAGCTCTGCATGTATGTTATACATGTAGAGCCACCACCACTATTTTAGCAGGACCTCTGGTTTTCACATGGGGCAATACCAAACTGATTCACAGCAGGAGGACAACTTTGAAGTACTAATATCTTCAACATAAACATTCAACAGACTTTAAAGTCCTGATAATTTCAGACCATTTTGTCAGCAAGCCTTATTTTCCTCATTTGTTGCACTCCCAGCGGACACACAACACCAACATTTCCCAGAAAATATCCAGGTTACCCTCCCAGAACATCCCCCGATCATCTGGTTCACACTTGTACCGCTTTCACACATAAATAAGTTGGTCAATGCAGTTTTTTCCAACGCTGGTCTAATCAGCAGCAGAAGAGCTGCATGGCTGTTTTTTTTTCCTCTGGCACATCAAGCTGATGTCATCACATTGATGACATCATCAGTTCGACGTAGCCCATCCATGTAAATAATAGAAGAAAAGAGCATGGAGGCCGTGGACACAGTTTTCTTTACTTTGTACTTTTGTCCCTCTTTAAAATTTTACAAACTCAGCATTGATGATACAAAGGTTGATGGAATTTGTTGCTAAGAGGCAAACAGTCACGTAAGTTACAGACAGAAGGGGCGGACACAATGTTATGCTGTGAAGATGTTATGGCAACGTCATTCGTAAAATAGCGGGTCAACCCGGGTGTGACGTTCTCACATTGGAGGTGAGCTGATTAAAACCTGTGTTGCTTGCAGGGTCCATATAAACAAAAGAAAGGAGCATAGAGGCCATGGACACGGTTTTCTGTACTTTGTACTTTGTCCCTCTTTAAAAAGGGACAAAATGTCATGATGTAAATTAGTGGGTCGACCCGGGTGTGAGGTTCCCACTGAATCCAATCATAGGTGAGCTGATAAAAACCCATGTCACTTGCAGTGTCAGTCCACCCGGGCCAAAATGCTGTTTAAACCCTTTCAAACTGCAAACAGGAGCCGGTTGTTGCAGTGTTTAAACTGGTTTTGTGGCCAGTGTGAAAGGGGTAATGGTCTAAGGAGCAAGTGGGAATACTGTGGTCAAGTCCGGGGGTTACGAGGATCGACTTTTTGAGTTATTATCTGCCGATTCCAACGTTGTGCCGATATGATCTTGTATCCCTGTTGGAAACCATATCTGCCTCCTTCTCTCCCTGTCTCTCTCTCTCTCTCTTCCTCCTCCTCTCTCCCTCTCTCTCTCTCTGCGATGCTGTGGGGTCTGCAGTCGAAGTCGCACCGCTGACATAAATTTGGACGTGCAAAGTGTAGCTGTCAGCTTCCATTTACACTCGCTCGGTAGCAGAGTCGAGGCACTGGCCGATCTTTTTCAGCCCTCGACGTGTTACACAAACATCAGACACCCACTCCAACACCGGCCTTTTGTTATTTCTAACATTAACTAATTTTTCAGATTAATGTTTCTCTCTCTTTATCTTGGCGTCGGGCTGCAGACTCAGGAGTTCCTGAGCTTTGGCGTGTGTGAGAGAGCCTGTGTTTCCATACAACTGTCAAGTGAATTATAGGCCTACTTTTGTAATGTCATCAAATATAAAACGTGAATTAAGTCGACTTCTTTAAAGAAAACAAACGGCTTCCTGACTGAGAGCCACGGCGCGTCAGGACACAAATGGAAAATTTCACTTCAGAGCCTGTTATTGTTCTTTTGTGTGTTTAAATTATGGAGTCATTTTTACACTTTAGCTGCCGTCAAACACAGAGAGAAGATCTCGCTAAAGACCCAAACCACATCGGACCAGGACCTCAGACATAACATGTATGAAGTTACAGACTGTGAATGACGTGACAAGGTTTTATTTGGTTTGACTCTCAACAATTCAAAGTCTGGTTTTTGCTTTTTCAAAGACTTTATTAAGACAATATTTTTAGAGCTTCATACTGTGGGGGTTACAGAAAATGTATCTTTCAAAAGTCACGGACAATACGTGGGCACCAGTCAAAGACATCCCTGACACACTACAAGATCATCGGCCCAATTTCTGGTCTGAATCCCCTCTGCTGACCAAAGTCAGCAAAGCCTGATTATCAGCTGATCCCATAGATCATCTCGCCTGATTATCCTGTGGAGTTATTTTAACTGTGGTTTCATGTTTATTCTATTAAAAAATTCATGTTAACACAGCAGTGTTGACGCGGGCCACCACAGCTAGCCTGTAGCTACGAGATGCTCTCTGCTTCATGTAAAGAAGCTAGCCCGCTAAGCTACGTCCAAATCAAAATGAAACATAAACAGATGAATATATTAATCTGTGTTTCACAAACTTTGGGATATGGATGCAAACAAACTCAGTCATGCAAACAAACACTTTCTGATGTCTACAGTGGACCACAGAGGACACCAGATAGCACGGTAACTTATTACACCATATTACCTGTAAAAGAACTAGCAGAGAAACTGTCAATTAAGTCAGTTATCAGCCCAGTTATAACTACTACAGAGTTAACTCATCACCTTGTTATCTGGCTGGCTTGTGTCCTTGCTGCAAATGAACTGAGACCGTCGGAAGGGAGCTGAGCCCACCTCTCTCAGGAGAGCTTGGTGCCATCCTTTGTTACAAAACAGAGACTAACTGTCGCGTCAAATAAATTCAAATAAACTGTGGGGAACATGAAGCGCCCTCTAGTGTCTGAACAGCTCTCCCAACAAGTGTAAATTTTGACAAAACTTTCTCATTTAGTTTGAGTCTTTTGCCTGAAATATATTTTAGTTTTTTAATCATGGTTTAGTCTTTAAATTGGTTTAATTCTAGCCTAGTTTTAGTTGATGGAATTTGACAACATTTTAGTCGAAGAAATCAGCTGTAAATTTAATCGACTAAAATCTGAAGTGTAAAGGGTAAGACATTTTTATGTTTCCTTGAATTTCTGAAGTCATGTTTTACTCTTGGATAAAATCAAACACTAATAACCCTTTACTGAATGACAGTAAAGTTTGAATGTCTAAACGAACAGAAACAAATGTTCCTTTAGTGTGAAATGCAGTCACCTTTATTTAGGCTACCTTGCAGAGCATCCCAGTTACAATACCAGAACTGACAACAAACAGTGAACCTGCTCTACATGAATATATCAATTCATAAAGAGAGCAGCTCTGATTGGATCGCTACACAACTTATCCCACCACCACCAAGCTAAGGCAACTGTGATTGCATGTCCCTCTAAACTCATCCAACCTTTCCAAACAACCAAAGTAGCTATGATTGGATATATTCCTAACTTTTCTCTACTTCCTACATGACCACATTAGGTCTGATTGGATTAAGTCTCTGTCAGACATTTTAGTCTAGCTTTTATTTGTTGATGAAAATGTCAGTTTAGTTTGAGTTTTTGTCCATGTGCTCTTGTTTTTATTAGTTACTGTCTAATATTTTTTCTCCCACCCCGAATATTTACATTTTCCTAGAGTAAATAAAGTAAAAAAACTGTCGACATTCTGCGGTGCATTTGTGGAGAAACAAAAGTGTGGAGGGAGAGAGCAGGAGCGAGAGCAGCTGTCCGAACAGCTGGCCTGCAGGATTGATGTCTCAGTGAAATAAAACTCAACATATGTCCAAACATGAGGGGCCGGGCCAGAGGAGGAAACACACACTCCTCCGCGTACACGCCGCCACACACACACCGCTTAAAGGCTGTCGCTGCTCTGCTCGGATGCTTCACTGCAGCCAGGGTTTACAGCACGCTCTATCTCTCTGTAAAACCATTAAACTGTGGAGTGGTTAGCCTGGCCGCGTGTTAGCACGGTGTCCGGTTCACACACACTATTTTCATCCGTCAGACGACACCCTCGACTCTCCCGGCCTAAGGACGGGGGGGTCAGAGGGACAGTAGCCCTGTGTAACCCCCCTCTCACACATCACCGAACCTCCTGACCACAGCCTGTTAGCTTAGCATGTAGCCTAAGCACCAAACACCAAAGGACAGAAGCTTCGATTAAACAAAGCCCACAGCAAGTCAGACAAATGTAATAATGATGACAATGAGGGAAGAAGGAACTCTTGTTCTAATAAATAAAGTAATAAAATGATACGATACGTCAGAGTATGGCGCCAGGGCTCCACTTAACCCATCACACCGGTGTATTGGTTCAATTTGTGTTGGATTAACTGGATTAGAGACCAATCCAGTCCAATCCAAAAAATAAATCAGATGTTTCGTTTTCATTTTAAACTTTAAACCACTTTGCACTTGCACTTTGAGTCACGTATGTTGTATGAAAATTGCTATATAAATAGAGTTTGATTGATTGATTGATTGATTGATTGAACCATCACATTAAAAAAGACAAACCTGTGAATAATGCGAAAGAAACAAAAAGTCGAAATATCCCAAAGATTAAAATAAAAGTTTCACAATAAATAAAACTTATTGCTAAACAATACTGTATTGTTTTGTTACTGTTTTTTTTCTCTTATTGCTTTTAATTGTTTTTAAATTATCGTATTTATTGCCTTTTACTTACTACCTATTGCTCACCAAAAGGGTTGTTGCAAAGGGCTGTTTAAATAAAGAACATTTACATTAACATTTACAAAAGTAAAAATAAATAAATAAATAAATAAAGATTAAGAAGGTAATGAGAAATAATGAGGCTTATGGCTAAATAATTTCAAATGTAGTGTTAAAAAAACTAAACTGCTCATGAAGATACAATGAAGAGAAAAAGTACATATTTCAAGAACAGTTTTAACTTTTTAAAAATGAAATCAAAATACTTAGACAGAGCTAAATTTCAAGCATTGAGTTTAATATTAAGGTGAAATAGGTCTTACATCGGAGAGCTGAAAGAGAAATATTAACCTAAAATATAAGGCTAAAATATGTTTACAGTTTTCTGAAAGAAAATCAGTTAAAATGACTGAATTATAATAATTCAAATTTTGAAGAACATTTTAAATATTTTTTGATAAGCCACCAATCTGTGTAAAAGGACAAATATTAAGAGGTAAAAGACTGAGAACCTCTTTTTTAAAGTTATAGTGCTGAAGAAAAAAGTCTGCATTTCAAAACTAAAGTTGGGAAAAGCATTATATGGAGAATTTAAATAAATCACTGGGAAAAAACAATGGAAGAGCTGAAAAAGCCCAACAATTAGAGAGAAAAAAGAGGAAATAATTTGCTTTAATTAACAAAATATAGCATTTAAAAGAAAGTGTTTGTATACAAATTTGAAAATTAAATTGAATTGTTTAGACTAAAACTAAAATTATATTTTTTCTTCAAGATAATTCTTTCTGTCTTTGGAAACCCTGGGACGTCCTAAATAACAGAGTGTTGTGTTTCTTGGGCAGTGTTAGCTTAATGCTACGTTTAGCCGTACACCGGCGGGTGGATCGTGACCCCCAGGGCGGCGCCGCAGCAACAGGTTAAAATCAGTCACACAAACTGACCTCACATCTTTTTCTGTCTGATTTCACTCCTCGCCTGTCACTCATTTCACTCTGGAATAAAAGCTCCAACATTTCTCAGATACTTCTGACACCTCCAGCTCGGCTCTTTGTGCGAGCGGCGGAGACAAACCAGCCGCTGATGAGCTCGGAAAGGGTTGGAGCTGGGGCGTATAAGCGCACGAGCAAGGTCACTTTGAATTTAATTAATTCAAAAATGTAAAGTAAAACATCTATTCAGTGGTTAATGACAGCTTTTTCATATTTATGTCTTTTTTTGTCACCTCGCTCAGTTCTCAGGGTTTCATTTTTTCATTCACTTTTGTGGAACTAAAGTAAACGTAATGGACCATTTATGAAAAGAAATTACCTTCGGCTCTCAAACCAAAGTTTTAAGTGTTCTCAGTACAAAGAGGGTCCATTTTGTGAAACGATCTTTGAGTTTAAATGGGCCAGATATTCAGGATTTTTTAATATGAGGAATAAAGGTGAAAAAGTAAATCAATCAAGTTGGACACAGGATCAAGTGTCAGAATGCTGCAGAAGCTGCTGAATTCTTCAAGTTTACCTTGGTCTGGACCAAAAACAGAGCTTCATATTTCAGCTGCTGGGAGATCTGCAGGTTTATCTCAATGTGTTTGGATTATTGAACAAATAAAAGATGGACAATACTGAACTTTTGACAATAGCAGAAAGCTTTCTGTTCTCCAAGCTGATTTTGATGTGACTCATAAATGATGTAAAAAAACACCAGAAATCAACAAATGTGCTGTAACAATTTACCAAAGCACCTCCGCAGGTCTACATTTACGAACTAAGCCAATATCATAGATTAAAGAACAAATAATTGAGTTATTAACTTTATAATCACACCCACTATCAAACATGATCCAACAGAGGGCGTTCTCAATGAAACAGGAAGTACACTTTAAGAAATTATGCACTGTGGAAGGCAGCAGTACGCATTTGCTGCAGAAATCAATGGAAGAAGAAGACACCTACAGAAAATAGACAGGCAAGCCACTTGGAGCAGACAATAACAACAATGAAACATCTAAATAGCACTGTGTGGAAGCACTTTGGGCTCCACAGTGTGTTGATTATGTGCAAAGCAGCTGACCTACTCCTCATCTACGACAAAACCATCAGACCTCGTGTGAATGAGTCTTCCTCAGCAGGATCACAGACAAGACTGCTCATATCAAGGAAATATGAACAGGTGGTGAACAGGTCAACAACAAGTTGGAGTATCCTTTAAAAACAAAAACAGATTATTATCATCAATATTAGATGATAAATAATGTGGTACATGCTTTTAATGATTGATTTTCTTACTGTTGTCTATACTGTAAACATAGGGAATATTGCAATGCAGCTTGATTTGAAGAAAATTGTGAATTAAATTGAAACCACAATATCTGCCAGAAAACTCGTAAATAGATCCTTTCCTAAAATTGTTCAGCTCCAACTGCAAATATAGCAAAGTGGAAAAGTGGGAGGAACTGGCAAAGAGCAAAGAAAACCCTCCATCACTGAAACTGTTGACAATGTATTTGTGCAAACCAGACAGCAAACAAGACCAGGACTCCAGTTTTTAAAGATTACATTCAAAATTTTTCAAGCATTGACTTAAGGGGTGGTGCTGTTTGAATAATAAACAAGAGGATAATATTTAAATAGCATGAAACTTTAATAAACTTTCTTCACAACAAGAAACTAAACCCCCTGAAATGAAACTCAATTAATAAAGAAATTAAACTTATTATGTCCCTTGTTTTAATCACTGAGCATTTCTTTCAGGTCAACTATGAATCAGCTGTTAATCAGCTCTGAACTCTGATTTATCAAATTTGTGAGTGGCATCTTGAGTCAAGGACACCACTCACCCTGAACTGTTTATTTACGACTCCTAATTTTATCTCCGAGGGATCAAACAGACAACAGCACTGTCTCATTCTTATGAAAAATATAAACACCTCTTTAATAATATATATAAATATGTAAATTTATATCTGGCTATTCCCATTTAACATGTAAATGTATCCTTTTGTGGTCAGTGAGAATATTTCCGTCCATGGTTGTCCTCAGCTTAAGTCCTGCTGTTGTTTTTTCACCAAAAACCAACATGAATTATTTCAAGCTTGGTATAATTGTCAGATCCGATATTTTACTTAAGAATATGGTTAAATCTCCAAATGTTCCCCAGCCCTTACCCTGAGCAAACTCGGGATGGGGGCCTAAAACTACCTCTTTGTCAAACGCACGCTTCCAAAACACCAGTTCAAGCCCCCGAGCTTCTGGTTCCACTTTAGGGATGATATATGAAACCAAACGCCACGCCAAGCCGTGCCGCACACACACAGCAACGTCAGTGGCGTGTGTGTGGTTCAGACACAATAGGCCCGTTGTTTTAGGTTGGGCCCTCGGGGGAGACGATGAGGGGGGACCCAGATCCTTAGGTCAAAACCAGAGGGTGGGGGTGGGGGGGGCAACAAACGTCTGACTGAACTTAGAGCCAAAATCAAACATGGCTGCATAATTACTTAGTGAATTAATAATAATTACTTTAGTAATTAATCACTCCATTAAGATTCAAATCATATCTTTATTCTCAACGGATAAATGATTATTGTCAGAGACCCCTCACAGCCTCTGAACAGCTTCTTTCAGCTCCTACTCTCTATAAGATGCTCAATACTATAAGATGACAATAAAATTAAAACAATGAATTTTAATTTGAATCTGGATTTGAATTCAAATGTGAATTATCTCAAAGAAAATGATCTTTTATTAATACATCTAATATGAATGAAGGATGAATGTTTAAAATACAGATGAATGGATGGATGGATAAATAGATACATGACTAGAACAGATGAACAAACCAACAAAAGGATGGATTATAGGATGGATAAACAGACGGATAGTTAGATGTTTAACCTTATGGATGGATCGACTGGAGGACTGATAAATAATGAGTTTAATAGGGGTGGCAGAAAAAATTGATTCACATAAGTATCAGATTTTTTTGCCTGACGACTTTTAAATCGATTTTTTTTCCATATTTAAATGCTTCATTTTAGTCTGTGTTAAAAAGCCACTTTTAAATGCAGTCCAGGCTTTTGAAGAGAGAGTATAAACAGCTGGTTAAAATATATAGCTGAATAAATCCTAAAAAAAGACTCATGTGATGTGTATTTTTCCTGATATAGTCTGTAGGCATCATCATCATTCATCTTTTTCACTGGTGTTTAAAAAGCTAACTAAAGACTGCAAAAATTGGCAATATCGTAGAATCACAATTTAAATCGAATCAGCACCTAAAAAATCATAAAAAATCGAATCAGGAGAAAAGCGTATTGTCCCAGCCCTCTCCTGTTTTTCTGTTAGGTTTGTATCCATTTTCTTTGACATTAGGGGTCAGGTAAGATTTTGGATTTACAAGAGTGTTTTTGTTGTTTTATTTTAGCCTACTTTCCTAAGATAATTTGGATTTAGTTTGTAAAAAGGAAGAAAAGAATCATTAAAAAAAAAAAAAAGATGTTTGGACTGCAAAAATCGTGTCTGTCGTTTCTTGCTGGTTTGCATTGGGAGTGACAAAGGAGAGGTCAGTTTTATGTTTCTCCCAGCATACCTCGGCTGGTCATAACAGTATGGATGATTGATGGATAAATAGTCGGTTTCTTCCTGGTAGATTTAGAATATTTGGGTAAATTTTATGCGTGAGCAGTGTTTTAAAAAGCAAAGCAGGCTCGCAAAAGATCATTTTCAGCTTTTTAAAACATTTTCTCAGCTCAATCAATTTTCAAATACACATTTGATCATGGATTATTAGATTTTGTTTAATAACGTTCTGAGTTCAGAAATGTAGAGCCAAGTGCATAAGTGAACAAATATCACTCTTAAAAATACAGTTAAAGGGTTAGTCAGAAATTCCACACATTTTTGTCTGAGCAGCGTCACCACATCAGCTCTGAGAGCCTCTCGAATGCTCCCGCTCGGCTCCTGTCGGCTTTGGCACAGATTTCTCCTCTTTGTTAATTTTAATTACAGTTACATCCAGGCGTTCTCACCAGATGTTAAATTATCAGGTGAAGCACTTGGCATCTCTCTGAAATCCTAGTCGAAGGAGGAGTGCTTGATAAAATCACTATTTAATCTGATTCTCTTGGACGACATTCAAGACCGTTCCAGCGAACCGCACCGCGTGCGCCCACACCATATGCTGCCTGGCCTGCAGCCAGACGCAGCGGCAGAGGAGAGGAGAGGGCCGTCGTAGACAAGGCTGATCGTTAGTAAAAAGATCCCTATCAATTACAGCGGAAGAGATTAAAAAGAACCACAAAACGTCCGCAGGGAGCCACCGAGCACACAGCGACGAGAAAAAGGAGATTAAAAGATCAACCAGAGGAGCAAAGTTTGTTTGGGACAAAAACAGCTTTTCCACACACACAGTGTGCCGACCTGTTGCCCCAAATACGGCCCGTTAACAGCCTCCCGAACACTAATCTGCGCACACACACACAAAGCTTTACCTGCACACAATCACAGCTCAAGCTGCCAATCCCGTAGAGGAAGGCAAACATAGTGCCAGAGCCAAGAGCTCGTTAATTAGCCAATGAGCTTAACTCTCGGCCCGACCCAACTCGCCTGTTAAGCTGTCATCACAACTACTTCCACCTGGGTGTATGAATACATAAGCCCTCGCACACTCTCACACACACACAGTCGCAGCCGCAGGCAGGTCAGGCTCAGAGTGCACCTCTGGAGCTCCGCACAGGGAATTGAACCTCCTTTCACTGACAGATCAGGATTGCAGGGGAGACACTGCGAGCATCACCTGCTTCCCCAACACTGTTGAATTTGACTGATGCTCTACATTCAGTTCCCGAATGTGCTTAGCATGCAGATACACTATGTGGCCAGAAGTATTCGCTCACCAATCCAAATAACCAGAATCAGGTGTTCCAGTCACTTCCATGGCCACAGGTGTATAAAATCAAGCACCTAGGCATGTGATAGGATGCCACCTGTGCAACAAATCCAGTTGTGAAATTTCCTCGCTCCTAAATATTCCACAGTCAACTGTCAGCTGGATTATAAGAACGTGGAAGTGTTTGGGAACGACAGCAACTCAGCCACCAAGTGGTAGGCCACGTAAACTGACAGAGCGGGGTCAGCGGATGCTGAGGTGCATAGTGTGAAGAGGTCGCCAACTTTCTGCAGAGTCAATCACTACAGACCTCCAAACTTCATGTGGCCTTCAGATTAGCTCAAGAACAGTGCAGAGAGCTTCATGGATGAGTTTCCATGGCCGAGCAGCTGCATCCAAGCCTCACATCACCAAGTGCAATGCAAAGTGTCGATGCAGTGGTGTAAAGCACGCCGCCACTGGACTCTAGAGCAGTGGAGACGCGTTCTCTGGAGTGACGAATTACGCTCCTCCATCGGACAATCTGATGGATGTTCATGTTGATAATGAGAGGACAGATTTATTTCAATCCTCACTTCAACATCGGTTATGCAGACGTCATTTTTACCGGGTTGTTAATGTTCAAATTGTCCAAAGGAACAACATGGTCATGATACACGAGCTCTTCTAAGATGAGCCATCTTCAGAAAATTGTAGTTTCACTGCAGCAGTAACATCCGCCGTGACATGATGACGTAGCGTAGTGAAAGTGTGGTCAGATTCTCTCTGCACGAAAGTTTTCCTTTCCTAAGTCCTTCTGAATTCTCCTTTGTCCTTTCCTTAACCTCATGACGTTCTCCATTGGGATTAAGGCAAAGTGGTTAGGAAAGGACTTAGGAGGCGAGTATTCGATGCAGCCCTTGTTTCTCTCACACAGGTAAAAATTTATAAAATTGAATTTAAGACAAAATGATTTTTTGCAAAATGATTCTGATTTATTATAACTCACCCTGTTGTGTTCATGGTACCTTCAGATATATTTCTAACATTTTTTTCACTCTTCTTCACCATTATGACATTTTTGGTGCACTTCATCTTAAATCTTAAGGACCTCATTTTTAATTTGTAATTTTCTTATTTTTCAAAATGTTAAATTTTCTCTGTTTCACATTTTGATTTAATGCTTGACATTTGACTTTTATTTTTGAGTTTTTGTCCTGATAACATTTTTTTACATCTTGTCTGTCAACATTTTGACTTTTTCTGACATTTCAGCTTCAATCTTGAAATATTATCCAAACACTTTCTTCAAGGTTTCATCATCCCTCTTAAAGTTTTTGGTGACGTTTCTTTATGAAAGTTTTGCTTATTATTTATCAATATATTAAATATTTCTTGTATTTTTTAGGATTTTCTGACATCGTTTTCTCTCCACTCCTTTCCTCTTGACATTTATTCTTAATGTTGACATTCAGGCGTTCGTCAAGAAAACATTTGTCTTTCTTTCTTGACTTTTTTCTTGTCAGTTCATTTTAACTCCAGCATTTCTGTTGTGTTAACTTACAGTTTATTATAATGTTTCTCTACATCGTTACTTGTCTTATGGACCTTTAATGTCCCCTAAATTGTATATTTTGTGTTTTCATTTTCAGCCTTATTTGTAGGCTCTAAATAGACTCTCGTCGTGTTGACTCTCTCAGTTTGGAAGTCGATGTGTTCTTTGTCTGTTTATTTTTCTGGTGCAGATGTTACGTCATGATGATGATTTGCCACATGTGTGATCGCCACTTCCTATTCAAGACATCTTTAACAATCTTTTTCTCTGATGAAGGTCTGAGACCGAACTGTTGCAAATAAATGAATTTCTTGTAAGTAAGACAGTGTGCAGGAGTCCTTCTTTATGTTTAACTCAAACATCTCTGAAAATCAGTGATATAAGATCCTCACCTCTGAGGTTTGCCTCCTTTACTCTTTTATAAAATGAGATATTTCCAGCAGTGATTGTGACTGTAATGAAGATTTTGCCCTCAGCAGATGAAGCTAAGTGCTAAAACATGTTACCTCGGCCTGCAGTGATTCACGGCTGAAAACGGACACCGCGCAGACTGAAGGGGAAACCGTCTCGCTTTTTTGCACCTAATTATGAGTTTGAGTTTCCACAGAAATGAATCGATCGAGGGCAGTCATGATGAGTTGTGAAAAAGGAGCTGGGTTTGTTGGATCTCAGAGATGCAGCGTCACACCGTGCGGTCACTAATGCTGGATGGAGACGTTTCCCGTTTCCAGATGACGGGCGGGGCGGACGAGCTGCTGGCTGATTTAAACTCTGTCTTTGCTTTGAGTCGAGATTTAAGGAGCTTCTATGATCCAGCTCTTTGTTGGCTCACTGATCGGCCTCACTGTGACTGTGACTAACAATGAAGAGGAAATGAGACTGAATGAGATAGAGGTATACACTGTACTAACTATTAACAATAATTACACCACAGGTGTGCATATATCTATGACAGGGAGTGGAGGTATACACAATATTTACAATTTACATATTTGCACTAAAGATATGACTATGTCTACAACAGGGAGAGCAGAGAGGAGAAAGCATTTAACAACCAGAGAAAAAGGCTGTTTTGGCCCGGCAGCAGCCTTTTTCTCTGACTGTTGCGGCTCCTTTCAGTCAAACTTTTAACTGGGCCGAGTCGTTGTAGTCTGCTGCAGTTTGAACATGAGGTTAGTTAAATCGTTAAAAGTCGTGTTTAAGGCGTGGAACAGGTGACACGACTGATTCCACACAGGTTCGGCCATCAGTCCTCCTGCTATAGGCTCTTATTTAAATTCTGTTTGAATTGTTAAGACTTTGTCACATCAAATCTGCTCCTCATTGACACACAGAAACACCTTCACCTTCCTATTTTCCACTCTGCATATGTATGTATTAGGGCTGGGACGATTCACTTTATTGCGATTTTTTTAGGTGCTGATTCGATTTAAATTGCGATTCTATGATATTGCCAATTTTTGCAATCTTTAGTTAGCTTTTTAAACACCAGCGAAAAAGATGAACAGTGATGATGCCTCCAGACTATATGTGGATTGGAGGATTTATTTAGCAATATCTTTTAACCAGCTGTTTATGCTCCCTCTCTTCAAAAGCCTGGATTGCATATAAAAGTGGCTTATTAACCCTTTAGACAACAGAGTTTTTTCAATAAATATTCAATTTTGCTATCAAGATTTAAAAAGGCTATAGTTTCAAAGTGGTTAGTTTTCCCACCCATCATAATCACTGTAATTTACGGGCTGACCATGAACGCCTCTGCTGCCTTGACTGTGCTTTTTACCCCCGGCTTCTCCCTCGTCTGCCCAGAACTCCGCAGTCTTTCTCATTCCAAACCAACACCGTCATTTTCACCGAGGCAAAGCATCAGCCTCCATATGTGCTGCTCGGGGACTGTAATGGCGCCCGGACCCGCTCCCGCTGCGCACATACGCGCCGCCAGTTTCGTCCTCACTGGACGACTGATCGTCATCCCAGAGAGTAAATATTCCTCAGATTCAGAGTCAGCCAGTACTTGACAAAGTACTCTCAGCATTGTGGGTACTCTTACTCACTCTCTATCACTCTGTGCGTGTCTCTCTTTTCCTCTCCCTCTCTGCTCCGCTCGACAGCCACTACAGCCAAACTCGCGTCCCTCTGTCCGGTGTGTGTGTTTCAAAATAAATATGCTTCAGAACTTTGAATAGAAACCTGTCACCTGTCCACTATCTGCTGGTGAAAAATAGTAACACTATTCAGCACTATTTTAACAGCTATGGCCTGTTTTATTCAGCAATGTCGCTTGCCGCAATTTTGCAACTTTGGTGCCTAAAGAGTTTTTTTTTTTTTTGGGGGGGGGGGGGGGGGGGGGGATTTTTGAACAAAAAATTGTGATACTTATGTGAATCGATTTTTTCTCCCACTCCTAGTATGTATACATGCATGTACATGTGCTGGTGTGTGACTTTATCTGCACTAAATAAGGACTAGTTTCTTTTTGTTTGGGTCTCTCTTGGTCTTCTCCAGTGTCATACCTGTGCATGTCTACCTTTAGTGGGGATGAGTATTGGCAAGAACCTCACGATACGATACGTATCACGATACCTGAGTCACGATACATTAATATCACAATATTGTGATATATTTTGATATTCTACAGTTAACTAGGAAAATAACTTGATATGGTGTTTATGTAAATCAAACAATATTACTCAAAACTGAAAGTACAAATCAAGTCAAAACTATTTGATTGAAAATAACTTTTCATTTTATTGTTTTTGAAATATGTCAAATGCAGTGTTACATACATACACTTAACCCGAAAACATAAGTGTATCACGTCACTTAAACTAATGTCGCAAAGAAATTATTCTTGTTTTTCCTTTAACAATGTTGAACCAAGTGCTTTGAGTTACTGGCAGAACAACAGTAAGTAAAAAAAATCACATATTTCTCTTTTTACTGTCTGAACTGAATAGACTGCAAGAAAAAAAATCCGTGCATTCATATTTATACATGAAATCGATATTAAGATTTGAAATATCGTTATTGTATTGGTGGTCAAAATAACGTCATATATTGCTGTATCAATATTTTTTCACACCTCTAACCTTTAGACATTTATTTTATTTTGCACTGTGTAAATACCATTCTTTATGCAGTGCACACAGTTTCTGGATATCAACTGCAATTAAATATATTGATTAAAAAAGAAACACTGTCATTCAGATAAAAGCAGAAAGAGAGGCAGGGAGGCAGGGCTGATATCATTATTATTGCCCATAATCTAATTTTCAACACTCTGAACAAATGTTACTCTTATTTAAAACCCGTGTTTCATGAAAAGCAGGTTCAGAAGAGACAAAGAGAAAAGGTAAGGTGAGAAAGAAAGGTGTGCACACACTGTTAGTCTGATTATTAAATAAACAAATCAGTTGTAGAATATGCTTATGTTTAAATTATAAACAGTGGTCATTTTAAATTTAAAAATATATGTTTTTGTTTTTATTGGATTTACTGAGGTTACTTTTCATGGTCTTCTTATTTATTTTTATTTATTTTATTTAACTGTAGTATATTCTTATGTTTAACCCTTGTACTGTGTTAGCTTTCTTTCTACATGCTAAACACTAGGGTCAGCTTTGACCCGTGCTTTAAATCAACTGTAAATTACACTAAAATCAGTTATATAGGTACATCTAAAAAAAATTAGAATATCATGAAAAAGTTCAATATTTTTTATCACTCATTTCAGAATTACCAAAATTTCAAGCAATAAATGTTTGAAACGTTTCGCTCTATCTATAATGAATCTGTATAAAATATAAAATTTCACATTCTGAAATGAGTGATGAAAAATATTGAACTTTTTCATGATATCCTAATTTTTTGAGATGTACCTGTATATCATGTAATTTTTTTCTTCCTAACGTTTTGGTTGCTTTGTCAGGCTTCATTATCCACGTAAATATTGGTTTTAATATCTTTTGGTTTGGGCCTTTGGTCCTGTCTTTGTCTGTTTTCCTCTAAAAAATGTAAAAAAGAACTTCAAGAGAATCCCATAAATAGATTAGAGGTTGCATTGTTACCTCACTGTTATGAGGAGGTGTTGGAACACACATCGTAGAGGTTAATGTAAATACATTTCTCCATTCTAATTTTATTAAATATAGTAACACCTATGGTGTGACAGGTCAAGTTCAACCCATATACTGTATATTTACTGAAAGAAAATGGCAAACAGTCATTTTTAGTAAGAGAACTTTATGAGCATGAGAAACATTAAAGAACATTTATTTCTTCATCTTCACCGATAATTACTGCTTTATAATCTTATTTTTATAACTGGGTCAAAACCAACCTTAACAACACAGATGACACTATTTCAACAGCACACTTTTAATTTATTGCTTTTTTTTTTTTTTTCTATGTTTGACTTGAGGTTCCTGACAAAGTCAAAAAGCCTTGTTTATTAAACAAATATCAATTTTTTTTATGCATTTAAAGCCTGAAATGGGTCTTTGCCGACCCTTACACGGGAGGCATGTTAAGGTTAAAATTTATCAAGTTTATAACAAATGGGTCAGTTTTTCTCATACCTACTATTGCTGACCATTGTTTGAGTAATCTGACCTGATCAAGCCTTTTCTTACAGTCCAAACTCCAAAATAAGTAATAAAAGTCTGTATGATTCCTGCTGATATCGTATTGGACTGATATCGGTATCAGCCAATACTCAAGGCTGCAATATCGGTGAAAAAGTTGTATCGGGACACCCCTAATTATCAAAAAGTACGACGCCATGTCAGATTTTATCCTTTGTGCCTGTGTGGAAATCCACTGCTCCATGTCCTGTTGAATCTTATATATTACTGTATTTCATCTTGTCCTTTCAAAATAAGAGCGCTCTGTGTGAGTGTCACCTCAGGGCAAAGTGTCACAGTCTGACATCCCGCCAACGCCGCGCCCTGCGTTATAAGAGCTCATTAATAAACATGAGAAACTTCCTGTCCAATCCGTCTGACGTGGAGCTGTTATTCGGACACTTCCTTCACCACAGCTGATGATTTCGTCTCATTCCCCCTCCTCACAGTCTCCTCACAGAAACAAACCAACCAAACAGACTTGACTTTGAGAGCGTCAGTGCGAGATGATGGCGATCCAGTGGAGATCCAGCGTAAAAGTGCAGGTCAGCACCCACATGGTGATCCCCAGAATAGACAAAGCTGGTCATCTTAATGAGGATTTAGGAGAAGACACCTTACAATTCTCAGTAAATGCTCTTTGTGTTGGTGAGACTTAAAACCACAAAGTCACGGGCAAGAGAGCAGCACGGTCAGTGTGAGGTTTTGGCCAGCTGACAAAAGACAATTAAATGTCTTGAAAACATCAAATAAATGAATTAAGCTTCACTGTCTGTCCTCTTATTTGCTCTCAGATTTGAATTTGATCAGGGGATTATAATAAATGGCTGTACTGCTGAGAAACACACTTTTAAGATTCTTCTGTTTAAGAGAAAGAACTTTTAGTATTTACTCAAACCAGTTTATGATGCGTACGACACTCGTTATAATTGATCAGATCAAACTGCCAGTTTTACTTTGTCTTAATCACCTCAGTCAGGGTGAAGGCAAGGCTGTCACTTTTACCAAAATCAAACTGGAAACGTTTTCCAGCCTGCATGCTAATATCCAGAAATATTCCACAACCCCACATATTTGCAGCTCATTTTTTTAACTGTACAAACTGGTAAATGTATATCAGCTTCATCATCATGCAACGTCACATTGTTAAATATTCAATCCATAAATCAATAAAAATGTAATGTTAAAATGTAATGTAATGTTTTCATGGTTTCTATCTTACTCTGTAGCACTTTGAGATTGCAAAAATGTGAAGTGCAATACAAATAAAATGTATTATTATAATTAAAATGTTTAATTTTGTACAAAAATCAATCGCCTAATAGTTCCATACTTAATAGGGATAATATCTTCATACATGTATACAGTCTGAATCCATCTACATCTTGCTTACATCTGGAGTGCATTCTTTTCATTGCATTTTGTTTATTTATTTTATATTTAGCTGCAACGACTTAGTATCTTTTTGTGCTACTATTTAAGCCTATTATTATTTTGTACCTCTTACCTGGCATTCGTTGTAAACTGCAGAGCTGGAATTTCATCATGAAGAGAAACATGTTTCTCAATGTGCAAATGTCAATGATCGTTTTGAATCTTTTTCTGAATCTTGAAATCCATAATCTTTTATTTATTCATGTTGCCAAGTCCTACAGCTTAGTAAACTACAGGGAAAATTCAAACTATTGCAAAATGTCTTGAATATTTTTGGAATGAATTGTCTGTAATGGGTGTAAACCCCTCAGTAAGGGGTGTGTTCTTGTTTAAAGCAAAAGTCTGTGGCCTTGTTTTCTTTAAAAAGACTCCGCGATCTCTCCACCAGGTTCTTCTGTGGCCTGCAGCAGAGAGAAGAGGGTTTTCCTCTCAGTGTCAGGATTTTAACCTCTCCTCGGCAGATCGAGCTCGCTCATTTGCAAGTGAAACACGTGAATTGTACAGTAATTCAAGCAGGCTCCGGCCTAAGCCGGGATTAGAGGGATGTTAAGTGTTTGCCGGGCGCCAGAGCTGCTCTAGGCACATTAGATGGCTGACTAAGTTGGCATGGGGAAACGGGGCCTGTGCCAAGCCCCCGGTAACAGCGGCACGGCCATGGAGCCAAAACGATGCAGATGATGATGATGATTCAATCATCATAACTCCACGGCCTGATGGCAGCCTGTACTTCAGCTAAATGCCCATCAGGAGGCTTTGTTTTTCTCTTTTCTAACCCTTGTTTGCTCATCTTTTTCTGACTGACTCCTTTTTTTTTACCTCTATTACGTCTGAAGCCTCGGAATCCTTTTCTTCTGATTCCCTTTTTTCTGGCATCATTCTTTCCGACTCGTTTTTTCTGACTCCTCTTCTTTAGATGTTTTGCTGTTTCCCTCCTTTTTATGACTCGTTTCCTTCCTGACTTTGTTTTCTGGTTCCTTTTTGTTAGATATCTTTATTTTTGACTCCTTTATGAGAGCTCTTTGCCTTAATGATTCACTTTTGTTTATAACATCACTTAATCTGTTGGCTTCTTTATCAACTTTTCTGTATTGACCCCTTTTGGCTGATTCTTTCCTCTTATTTGCCAACGCATTGTTTTGTGTAAAACCTGATCCTGAACCCTTTTACTCTTAACATCTGGCCCTGTGAATCCGAAAAATGTAAATCCATCCCAACTGCGATTGTACGGAGGTTCATGGAGATGAGCTGATCTTAGATTAATATGTGAGAGGTGGCTCATTGTTTGGCTCAGCTCTGTTTATGTCAGCCTCTCCATCTCTTCATCAAGCTAACAGAGGCTGCAGCGCTGCTTTCTCCCTCCGGATGTTTCCTCGGCCTGGCCTTGAGCACGTCTCCCACTGCTCGCCGACCAGCTTCATAAGTGCTCCAACAGTATGCAGGAGCCTTTTGTATGCAGCCAGCCTTTATGCTCGAGCCTTCGCACAATACACTCAACATAAACGCAAAAACTGTCAAGAAAATGTGCAGCCTTCACCCTGTCAGCTCGTGCACTGCTAAGGTGTGCGTCTGCGGCGACCAGCTGTGTGACAAAACAGCGAGCTGACAGCGTTTGAAAAAGCTTTAGAGGAGGAGGCCCGGCTATTCATCAGGACTGGCACAGGTACTCCAGGCCGCTTTGAGTGGCGGGCAGCTAACAGTTTGTCGACAGGGAGGCTAATAGCATACGGAGGCTAATGGCGTCATCATCAACACTTAAGGTCAAGGCAGCGGTGCACAGAGGGGTCGGCATGTCGGGCTACAAGTGAGCATGCAGCGGGTAAAACTCACGAATACTCTGCATCTTGAGCGAATAAGGTGTACACTCCTATATGATCTAGCATATTTTCTCTTAGAGTACCTGACTCTGAGATCCTCTTAACCCTTTAACTCCCAGCTCAACTGTTTGGCAGAGGTCAATAAAGTCAGGAATGTTTAATGTGTCAAAAAACATGTAAAAAAAACATGTTGGCTTCTGCCAGTGTTTTAGAATAGAATAAACTAAAAAACAAACCAGAGAAAATATATGTTCTTTGTGTGGGATTTAAAGGTTTAAAAGCTAAAAGCCATTATTATTATTTTTTGCCTTTTCTAATTGATTTTGCCCCAAATATTTCAGTATTTTTATATGTCATTACATAATCAACTGTTAACATTTTAAACCTTAAAATCCCACAGCATAAAATACATAATTTTTTTGTTCATTTGTAGTTTTCTTTGTTTCCTGAATAACAACTGATTTGTTCTGTTTTTAAAACATTAACTATCCCTGTTTTATTGATGACCTCCGCCAAACAGTTGAGCCGGTAGTTAATGGGTTGATTTAATAATCTTAACTTGGTGTTATGAATTGACTAGTAAGATGGTTGGATGGGTGGGAATTGGGGTGGAGGTCTTCTTTTTCCCCAGAAGTCTCTTACATTGCCATAATTTATTTCATTACTCTTTATCTCTTGTTGTTAATCGGCTCTCATTTTACATGCTTATGTGTATATTTACATGTGCGCATGTATGCACAGGAATATATGCTTATATGTACATGTGTGTTTGCATACATGTGTATATACTTGACCTGTTTATTCATGTCACTCCTGGTTTATTGTTTATGTTTTTATTTACTTTATTTTTGTTAATATTATTTTTTTTCTCCTACATTCAGGTTCTCAGTTCTGAAGGATGTTCATAGTCATTAGTTTCATTGCTTGCCTTTTATTTACTCTTGTCCTCTTCAAAAGAAGAGCACCATTTTCATAAGCACTGATTATGTATGACTGTAGGATATTTCAAATTTCTCGAATAAAAAACATAAAAAGCAAAAAGGTCTTTTCAGGACGAATATGGACCAAAATGCTGAAGCTTTAATGTGGTCGCTATTTCTGTGCACATGAGCCAATCTGACTGAATAAAAGGATGACAGGAAAGTCAAAGGCCCAGCATTATGAGGATCAACATGCTCACAGTCTAGTTAAAGCAGCTGGTGGCAGTGTTAAGTTTGTTGACTAAATATTTTCACCATAGTTTTCACCAACAACCTTTTTCCCCTGATGAAACTAGACAATAACTATTAGGGCTGGGACAATTCACTTTTCCCCCGATATGATTTTTTTCTAATTTTTAGGTGCAAATTTGGTTTAAATTGCAATGTTTAGTTAGCTTTTTAAACATTAGCTTTTTAAACAATAGTGAAAAAGATGAACTATGATGATGCCTACAGACTATATCTGGGAAAATATTTATTCAGCAATATATTTTAACCAGCTGTTTATACTCTCTCTTCAAAATCCTGGACTACATTTAAAAGTGGTTTATTAACACAGACTAAAATGAAGCATTTACATTTGGGAAAAAAATCTCCCAACCCTACAAGCGATTCACTATAGTACCATGTGCTATTTTCATAATAACTACAGACTCAAGCAAATTTACACTTTCAGATTGCAGGGCGACAATTCGATCAAAGGCAGTAAAATGATAAAACAGACACCAAACACTTGAGGATTATTCGGATTATTCGGATAATGATTGTTTGTTCCGAGCCTTGAATCTGGTCACATCCCACTATTGTTTAGAGAGGCTTACTGAGTCCACATCTGACACAAAATCATCAAGTGCTTTGCCAGCCTAAGTGAATAAATGCCATTAAAGAGCCAGGAAAATGGACTTGTTGCAAATGCAGAACAAGCTCTCTTCAGTGCTGCTTTTAAAACAAAAAAACATCCAAAAACAAAAACAGCGTGAGCCTGTTTACCGGTGTGTCCTTGCACTCCAGTCTGCTTCACAGTCTGAGAACAAAAACAAAAACTTAACAGCTTCAAAAATCTACAACACTTGCAGCTACCAGTAAAACAAAACAAAGCTTAAAATGAAATGCCTGCAAGGTGGAGGGTTAAAGAGGGATTCCAGCAGAGTGCCAAAAGTGAGTGATAGAGGTTCCTCAAGCTGAAGGATGGAAGAGAAACCCCATCATGTGACTGAAGGACACAGTGTTTTAGCAAAATGAAACATGATTTCAATAAATCAACAACTGAGGTGAAAGGGGGGAAGACGAACCACTCCACAGCTCTGAATGTGAGTGTTTGTGAGAGGAGAAGACCTCACTTAACGAAGCATTCAGCCCTTTATTGATCACCTTGTCTCATTTTAACTCATCTCATTAAGGGGAGGACAAAAGCAGGAGTACTTGTCGATCTCCATATGCTGGTAACATCAGTCTGGAAGTGAACGGCGTTGGCACAGCTCTGCGTGAAAGACACTTTTACAATGCATCTTCAAGGACCGCAACGATTCACATGAGCGTGTGCGCGGCCCAGAAAGAGTGATTTTTCATGCTAATAGTGTATGATTTACTGTGCCGCCTTGTGCCGATCTGTTTTTGTCTCTGCTAAGTGATCGCAGCGCGATCAATGCCGCCAGTCCTCGGGGATCGCTGCCATGCAAATAGGCAAAAAAGAGGAATCCAGCTCAATACTGCTTTTTCTGTCTTCAAAGAGTGGATGGAAAGTGCCAAAAATCTGTGTCATTTTAGTGAAGAGTGTTCGACATGTAAGGCAGGACTTACAGAAAAGTGCTGCTGCAGGTAAAAGCCTTGAATGTTCTGTTTGCCTTCATGAACTAAAAGAGGACTTTAGCAGGGTTTAAAGTAATGGGCTGTTTCCTTTTCTAATTTGTGTGACTTTCCCGTTTGCAGTTACATTTTAAGAAGACGAACCTGATGGTGTTGCACATTCAAATTAACATCTGACATGTAAACTACAAAATCTCGTGTATGAGGCTCCATTTTAATATTTTTATGCATCAAAATAAGCAGTGAGACAAAAATACCTGTACGGAAAGCTCACACCTTTCATTTCATGCTATTGGAAGCTCACCACCAGCTTGTTGCCTTCAGTGCTCAGATGGTGTGCCCTAACCCAGCAATACCTTTTCCTTCTACCTCAATAAGTGATTGTCACACATTCAAATGAAACTGTGGTACAGCTTACAGAAAATAAACCATGTACAAGGATGATCTGTCTAAAAACACTTGTCAGTACAAAGGCAGAGCCATTCTCAGGCAGAAGGATGAATGAATGGACGAGTGGATAAATAGTTGGAAGGATGGATGGATGGATAAATAGACAGATAAAAGGCTACACAATCACATGATTAATGAATGGAAAGATGTTTGAAAAGATCAAAAGGCGGATGAGGACAGGCAAAAAAACAGATTAATGGATGAGTGTGCAAATAGATGGATGACAGACAGGGTAGAGGGGAAGTCAATGGATGGATGGATGCATGGATGGATGGATGGATGGATGAAGGTTAAATGGTAAGATAGGTGGACAAATAAAGGAATGAATAAATGGATGGAATGCTGAATAAATGGTTGAAAGAATCAATAGATGGATGGATTCAAGGTTCAACACAGAGATGGATTAATGGATGGACGGATGGTTGGAAATGTTAAATGGAAAGATGGATGGATAAATGAATGGATGGATGGATGAAAGATTAAGCAGAAAGATGAATGGATACAGAGATGGATAAATTGATGGATGGATGGTAATGGATGGATCGATGGATGTATGTATGTATGGATGGATGGATGGATGGATGGATGGATGAATGGGTAAACAGATCAAAAGATGACTACTACTACTGACTGTTGAACAGATGAATGGTTTGACAGTTGGCAGAGGGAAGGATTGATGGACTAATGTACACATGGATGGATGAAAGATTGAGCAGAAAGATGAATGAAAGAATGAATGAATGGATGGATGGATGGATGGATGGATGAATGAATGGATGGATGGATGGATGCATGAATGGATGAATGGATGGATGGACGGATGGATGGAGAGCTGGTCAAAGAGATAATATGATGACTGAATGAAATGTTAAATGGAAAGATGGATAGATGAATGAATGTATAAATGAATGGATGGATGAAAGATTAAGCAGAAAGATGAATGGATACAGAGATGGATTAATTGATGGATGGATGGATGGATGGATGGATGGATGGATGGGTAAAAGTATCATAGAAGAGCAGCTTTCTGTCTCTGAGCTGTGATGCCACAATCAAACTTAAAGGAACATCTAACCATCCTTAAATACAGCGAGCCTCTGCATTAAAAAGCTCCAGACTGGGTTGGACAAGGAGAAACAACACCAGAGAAGAAGACACAGCTGAAGTTGTCCCCAGGCATCTTTTTCCACCGTGGTCTTTGATTTGACAGCAGGATGTCACAGCGCTCCTGCACACACACAGTGTTTCCACAGCAGATAAGAGGCAGAGCCTCCATCTTTCAACTAGAGACTGGAGCGCAGCGTTTGGCCCCCGGCACTCCACACTTTACTGTATCAATAACAAAGTAAATGAGAGAGAGATCAAGCACCGCTCTGATATCGCCCTGATTACTATGTGCACGGAGCAGTAAGCAGGGCTGTTAGCTGCTCTGATCTGCAGGCCGAGGCATGCTGGGACTTCTTCCTGTGTCAGTGGTTCAGATCAGACGAGCCAGGCAGAAAGGGAAACCGGTGTTTTCACTGATTGATATTGTGATCTGACGAGAGAGGGATCTGTCAGGTGTAATTTTAGATGTTCAAAGATGGAGGGGAGGAAGCGCTCGGAGAAAACAAGCTGCAGGTAAAGGTGAGGCGTCTTTAAGTGAGAGTGGAGAGACATCAATCAAACATGAGGGACACGATGAACTGATGTGAAGCTTGTGGAGGAGCTCTGCTTTTATAATGAAACATCTACAAACACCATCACACAACTTCATACATGAACCAAAGCTCTGATGATGGTCCAACTCTTGAGTTTCAGATCACTACAGTGCCGACTTTGACTGATATAAACAAACATTATCAAACAAGTTTAAGGCTCTCAGGGCAGGGAACAACAATTCAGGCTCTGAATCAGTCACATCTTCCCTGAGGAATCAAATCTTTAGTCTTTTTGCTGATCGATTCCCTTATCGATTCTTTCCCATGACAGGAGTCAGAGGCGGTATAAGAAGAGTTTTTGACAAATAGAAGCTTACTGCACATCTTCAGTGACATCCCCAAAATATTAAATACTGAGACACGCAATAATTTAATTTCTTTTGGACCTGACACATTACATTTCTGGTAATAATCCTCACTACAACAGACTTTGGGGCAGCTTCTGGTTTAGCTTCATAAGTGTTTCTTTCAAAAATTATATGAACTGCTAATCTTAGTCTAAAAATAGTTAACGCAACATCACACCAAAATACAACAAGGGCACATGACTGCTTAGAGTTTATCTGATGTCTGCAGATAGAGACAGGCTAGAGCACTACCCATATACCCCCAGTGTTTGAGCTAAGCTAAACTAGCGTTTGGCGATATAAGTCCATCTCTTTCTTGTTACTGGATGCAAAGTCAAAATAATAAAAAATAATTAGAAACTGGGGACTAAGGTAAGAGACAAAAACATCAAAAATGTTGGAATGCTCCTTTAAGTTAAGTCAGCTAACTACCAGCTCAACTGTTAAATTCAGTGATATTTAATGTTTAAAATAAAAACAGAACAAATCAAATCATTGTTTGGTTCCGTTAACATTACAGGGAACAGAGAACACCACAAAAAACAGATCTTTTTTTGGTGTGGTTTGATTGTGTAGTGACATAAAAATGCACAAATATTTGGGACAAAATAAATTAGAAAAGGCAGAAATGTCTGCAAAAAATGTAAAAATGACTGAAAATGGATGATATTGAGTTTGACATACACAAAAATAGTTTTTGTTGAATATCAGACTTTATATGTACATACAGTGTATATCATCATACTGGAAAATGGTAAATATTTAAAATAAAAATGATGGTAATTATAATAGTAGCTTTCAGCTTTTTAAACCTTTAAATCCCACAAACAACATATCTGTTATTTTGGTTTGTTTGCATTTTTTTTTTTCTTTATCATAAAACATTGGCAGAAACAAACAATGACATGTTATGTTTATTTTCACATTAAATATTCATGAACTCAGTGACCTCTGCCAAACAGTCGAGCTGGGAATTTAAAGGGTTAATGTGTAGGACCTGTTTGCTTCCTTAACTCTGTACTGGCCTGATTTAAAATCACAAATTGATTTGTTTAGTGTCACAGCAGCGATGATGTGTCGAGCACTGTTGTTGTCTCTCTACTGTCAGTCCAACACCAGTTCAGTAATGAGTTCCAGTTGTGCTCAAACATCTTCAAACAGCTGCAGCAGTTATCCAGCTGTGCACGAGGATGACAACGAAACCATCACTCTAAAAGGACACAAACGTCCTGCCTCTCTGAAAACTAAATTCCAGCATCACACATAAAGCCGAGGACCTACCGTCTTGTTCCGTCTTGGTCAGCTCCCCGAGTTTCTTCTGCTTCAGTGTGTCCACCACGTCCGCCAGGCTTCCTTTGCGGCGCTCCGGCGTCCCAAATGTAAGGCCGATCACGGTCTCCCCACGGTCTCTGGAGCACTCCTCTGGCTTTGATGGAGAGGTAGAGTTAGTCCGGTAAGAGTAGACCGAGCAGCCTTTACTGCTCTCGTTGTCCTGGAGAGAAGAAAAAGAGAAAGTCAGAGCTGGAGACGGCCTGACATGTTAGCCAAACACAGGCAACGCAACAGGTCAAGAAGTTAAGCTAACACCAAGAGCTGCAGTTCACCAGGTCACCACCAGGGCAGAATGATGTTTACCAAAGCAGTCACAACGTACTTCTAAGTCCATCCTCTTTCATTTTCATCTCCTATGTTATGTTAACATATTAATGTAGTTACTTACTTTTAACTCAGGTTTTATCTAACCTATGATTCACCTTAGTTACACTTTTAATCTTTCATAGATAACCTTCAAGGCTTTTTAGCTGCTTTATCTCTCACTCATGTCTGTTATTCAATTTCATCATTACTATTATTATTATTATTATTATGGCCAATATAAACCTGCTTATTAGCACATAATGCAGGAAGCACAAAAACAGCTTGTTCTAAGCAGGGCTGAAACAGAGGGGTTTACAGGCATGTCAGTCTTATGAATATGTTTGAGGAACAACTGCAGCCAGTAAAAACCTGCATATTAGTACTTAATGCCAAAAACACTAAAACAGCTTGTTCTAAGCAGTGCTAACACATAAGGCGTTGTTGGCATGCCAAAATGAAATATCTAAATTTAAATATTTGGCCTACCTAGACATTAGTCAAAACGGCCTGCCCCAAGTAGGGCTGAAACAAAGAGATTTTACGCTGGCCCAATCAAAATAAAATTGTGGATTTTAGGCAAGAAATAACCAAATATGTCTTGGGATATCTTGGACCAGTATTAACCTAATTTTGAGCATTTTAAGCCATAGACATCAAGTTAGTCTGCTCTTAGTTGTGCTCGCACAAGAAGATTTACAGGCATGTCAGAGTCAAAAATATGTAATGATTTTTAGGTAAGAAACCACAAAGTATGCACTTGGGACATCTGGGACAGTATCAATCTTTATAATGAGCCAAACATCCTTTTCGTAGCAGGGCTGAAACAGAGGGGTTCATAAGCAAATCAAAATTCCAAAAATTCAGAAACTGAAGCACTTTATTGAAAGCAGGGCTGAAACACAGGGGTTAAGACATTTCATGGACCAATATCTGCGGGGATTTTACACCAAGGAGCCTTGATGATATTTTTTAGGAATATCTGTGAAATGTGTTAACTCTATTGTGAGTCCAAATATTCTGTTCAAAGCAGGGCTGAAACAGACAGGTTTATAGGCATGCCAAAATGCAGTATTGGATATGACTAGGCAAGAGTCTTTAATGATATGTTTCAGGATTTCATGGAACTATACCTGCTCATGAGCATTTAAAACCACCAACACCAAAACAGCCTGTTTAAGGCAGGGCTGAAACATAGGGGTTTACTGGTGTGCCAAAATCCAATTTCTGAGGAGATTTTAGGGCAAGAGAAAATGTGTGTGTGTTTTGGGGGGGTGACCTTTCTTGAATTAATTTAATTATTTACATGTACAAAGAACATGAGATCATCATGGGTTTTACAGTTAAAATCAAAGTATTCTTTTACACATCATTCATGGTGCGTACACAATCCATTTATTCCATTGTTTAGTACATTTCTCCAGTTGGAGCCTTAATATAAAAGCAAGTCTCTCCATACAGTAAATTTGGGTAATTCCACATCACTGGTCCAATGACAGAGGGGTCGAGTTGCAGGTATTTTCAAGTTATAGCTTTCCTACAGCTTACCAAGAGTATCTTCCATAAGTATTTATCTCTCTGTGAGACTGTTTCTGGTGTTTTACCAAGATACAGGGTGACAAAAGAGAAATCTGCATCCACCCCAAAAATCTTATTGATCTCAGTAGCCACCTTTCTCCAGAATAGCTGGATTTTTGGACAGGCCCAAAAAACATGAAGTGATTAGCCATAGAAGTCCCACATTGTCTCCAACAGAAGCCTCGGCTTTGTATGCCTGTTTGAAGTGCTGATATTTTAGGAGTTAAAAAAAAATCTCACTACATTCTTCCAGCAAAGAAAATGTGTTTTAAAAAGGGCTTAAACAGAAGGGTTTGTATGCATCCCTAGTTTAAAAATGATTGTTTTGTAAAATTCTTGTCAAATATGTCTCATGGCCAGCCTGACATCATTGTGAGCCTTCTGAAAATGAGCCTCTGAAAATAGAGCTTTGTGACCTGCTTCTGGACCGTGACCCACCAGTTGGGGACCGCTCCTTTAAAGCATAGTGCCACAGTATCCAGGGTGACCCCCGAGTGACCCGATCGGCGTTCGTGTCTCGCTCATGGTCCACTGTCACCCTCTGAGAGGCCGTCATGGACACTTATTGTCTCCTGAATGATGAATGTTTGACCTTTTGGTTTATAACACGATACACCAGCGGCTTGTGTAACTCCTGAGCGGCATTAAAGGCAGCCGAGAAAACACACCTGAAGCATCCATGAGCGACACACTAGCTCCTAATCCTCATTATGGAGGCATCTCCGCTTAGAGACAAAGTGCACAACAGGCCTGCTGGAGCCGTTTCAAGGGCGTCTTAAGATCCCGCTGTTAGCCAAAGCCCCTTGTCTTTGAAACATAAGCCCTGCAAAGTTCTCGGAGATCCCCCTCTCTGTAAGGGGAGGAGAAAGCGTCCAGGAATAGCCCGGCGTTAGAACACCTGTGCCCAAGTGTCTGTTGTGTGGGACAATGTGGACGTCTTGGAGGGTTTATCCTGGCTGTAAATATAGATCCTTGTGCCTCTCGCTGGACTTCTGACCCTGCAGAGTCAACAGCAGGAGGACACAAGAGTTTGCGACCGAAATAAAGGCTAACATGATTCTTTTTAGAAGTTAAAAATAAGTCTGAAGTCACCGGTTTATGGGATGAAATGAGAGCATCAAGAAGATGTCATGCTTGTCTTCTGAGATGCTTCATATTTATCCATGTGTCAGTCTTAATAACGACGTTCAGCCTTGTTTAACTAAGCAGGAAGTGCAAATATAATTATACTTCAGCACTTCTTAATCTCAAAGACTAAAGATTTTTAGAGGACTTTTTAGCTTGAAGCCTTATACAGGGTGTCCATAAAGTCACTTTTCAATTTAAAAAATGTATTACAAAGGCAGTTGATGAGGTATCTTCATCAGAATTGTTTTATTTAATCAGTGTTCATTACTATCTTTATTCATATTAACGGAAGGAAAGGCTTGTCTTCCACGATTGATGTTTTCCTCGGATGTTCTTGCTCACCCACTCCTCCCTTTATCCAACACTGTCCCTGTCTCCATAAATATCTTGTGCCATGCACGAGTTGAAGGAGGCGACGGTAGATCTCTTCCATACTCAGTTCTGTAGTTTCACTGAGTCTGCACGTCTGATTTTATCTCAATAAACCAGGATACACATTGTGCCTTCTCTTGAGAAGTAGCCACTTTATAGGGGTTAATTTAACAGCTTTCCTTCCATTAACAGATTATCTGAAACAAAACACTTGAATGTGAATACAGACTAATCGTGTAAGACGGTGATTCCCAAACTGGGCAAGTGATGTAGGGGGTACGCAAATACATGTAAGTTTCCAAATAGTTTTAGTAGTTTAAGTTCAAACTGGCAAATGTTAGTATATTGAACTCTGAAAAAGGCCTGAATTATTTAGGATTTTTATATTAACATATGTTTAGTCTGACAGCCTTCTCATTAGAGCTGTGGTGAGTTTGTAACAGCTTCAAGTTCATTAACAAATATGTTCCAGAAATGTACAACTCTTTTTCAAAAGTGAACTGGTGTTGCCCACTGACATAGATGTAAATAAATATATTTAGTGTGAAATAATTCACTTTAAGAGATTTTATTTGTATGTTACGCATGTTAAATGTGGGAGGCAGGGGTTGGCTGCAGGCTTACAGGCACATTTCTTTTTCTAGCTGCTATAAGTGTGTGAGAGTCAACAAGGCTGGAGTTCAAATGTCTGAATGGGTACAGGCTGTGAAAAGTTTGGGAACCACTGGTGGAAGATAAGCCTTTCTTTTCCTTCCACAAACATTTCCAGAGGCAGGGGTGGACAGTAACTCAGTAGATTTACTTGAGTACTGTACGTAAGTGCATTTTTTGAGTATCTGTACTTTAAGGTTAAGGTGGTGTTTACATCACTCTGTTTTCAGCCTCAAATGTAGAGTTTTCAGTGTGTTTTGTCCTCCTGTTTGCATGGGATCGGTGCCTGGAGTGCTTGAATCTGCAAACTTTTGAAACCAGTGTCCAGGATGAAGAGCTTTCAAAATGCTCCTTCATGCAGTTCCGTGTAAACCAGAGTCAGAGCATTTCAGGGTGAAACAGACGTCACCACATGTGCAGTATTCTTTCACATGAAGGCTGTGCACACATACCAGGAACAATAACAGCTTCATTGTCTACAGGGTAACGTGAGCTGCTTACCGTGCTCGCTTTGTTATCCAGACAAAACTATCCAGACAGATTTGTTGTCCAGAAAAGAAACTCCTGTGTCTTTGTGTTCACTCACCATTGTTGTTTGTGAAAAGTTTTTCTTCTTTGTTTGTGTGTTTTAGCAGCACTGTTTCTCTGCAAACCTACCTCGCCATCTACTGGACTGGCATGCACACTACAGAGGCTTCATTCGTCTCCAGCGTCTCCGTCTGAATGTGGATCGAGTTTGAATACGCAAAGGAAAAATCTTTGCGTTGTAGGTGACAGTATCTCCGTGAAAACAGGGCCTAATTATACGCAGGGTTAGTGATGGTTAGGAACGTAACAATATGAAAATTTCATATCAGGGTTATTGTGAACAAAATTATCACCGTTATCATTATTATCGTGGTATTGTTGCAGTGTGCTCAAAATGCTCAAAAAGTACTTTAACACAGTCTTGAAATCATTTAACCACTTTAATATTGTAATTTAACAATTCTTTTTTGTCTTTTTTGTCAGTAACTGTGTCAGGAAATGTCCTACAGGTGAATTTGTTAAAACTTTTTTCTATGAGAAATAAAAGGAAACAATTCTGGCAAGTATTTGTCATTATTTTGTTATAAATGCTCAAACAGTGTGTAATTACAAGAAAAGAAAAAAAAGATTAGAACTTTAAACAGGATTCTCTTTATAAACAATTGTTAATGAACATGTTCAAAGTTTTGAGATAACTAAAAATATTCTTAACCTATTTTACAGACACTCACACATTTTAGTTTGCCTGCAGTATGAGTGTCCATGTTCCAGCTCATTATATTAGACCATGTCCAGGAGTTTTATCTATTTATTTTATTGATGATAGTCCCTGAAGCAGTTAGCCCCCTTCATGACTCTCCTCTGGTCTCCCCTTTCCATGGCCGATCTCCTCCACATCTCCTCCTTTAATATTTCTATAAACTATGATGGAAAAAGACAATATATTATAACAAAATATGGTGAATAAACGGCAAATAACAGCAAGAACACACTCCAGAATGATACTAATCCTGTTATTTACAACCTTCATGCATTATTTACACAGAAAATCCTGATAAACCTCCTATAGTTCACTCAGGTATGGCTCTCTGAATCCTCCTTATAGCAGTTTTAATCACACACATTTTTGTCTTTCACTGCAGCTTGGTGTTTTGGACAGGGTGACTGTCGTCAGTCAGTTTCCCCTTGACATCCTTGTAAAATCCAAACTTTGACCAGACTTTAGACTTTGTCTGTTTCAAGTGGGAAAACCTGTAAGAGTCTGAGCGAGGCTCCAGCTGCTGGACTTTCAGAGGCCAAACATTGCAAACTGCTCCTCCGTCTGTGAGAGACGGCTGCTTCACCGAGGAGCAGACACACATAGTTCAGGCTTTTCCAGTCAAAGAGCAGCATCACTGTGAGTTACTGTTACAGTGTGGTGATCAAACACGGTTTAACGTAATTTTAATAGGACACGGTAATGATTACCGTGGGAAATTTGACCACGGTTATCATTTTACCAGTCACCGCTACATCCCTAGTGATGGTGTTGCTAACTTAATGTCAGTGTTTGAGGGTTCAGGGTAATAAACTAAGCAAAGCTAAGATTTTCCCCATGATGAACTGTAAATGTTTTTCCTCTAAGAAGCTGATTTTGAGCAGTAATAAAAAAAATCCACAAGCACGCTGACAATGAGACCTGAGCAGTGGGTTGGTCAGGTTGACCTACAAACCAAACTGTTCCTGCAGTGATATGTAAAAAAGAAAGAAGAAACAGCCTCTCCTTCAACCCTCACACCAAAGAGAAAAGCCCTTTCGGTGTAAATGTCAAACATATCTGGCCGCAGCCCTGATACTGGAAGAAACTTTAGCCTCAGAACTTTACTCCGTCCTAAGAGGCCAAAGTCAAACACACTCGACCATGAGGGACCAGCAGAACCTGAAGCCAAGAAACCAACACACACACACACTCGGGCAGCAGAGATGAGAAGATCCAGGGGCTGTGAGTCTCTGGAGGAAGACCCTCACGGGGCTGCCTACAGCACTGCCTGCAGCACACACACAGAGCAGCGTGTGTGTGCACAGTCATCAGTATGCATGAGAATGTGCAGAGTGAGCTGCAGCAGGTACACTATATTACCAAAAGTATTCGCTCACCTGCCATGACTCTCATATGAACTTAAGTGACATCCCATTCCTAATCCATAGGGTTCAATATGACGTTGGTCCACCCTTTGCAGCTATAACAGCTTCAACTCCTCTGGGAAGGCTGTCCACAAGGTTTAGGAGAGTTTATGGGAATTTTTGACCATTCTTCCAGAAGAGCATTTGCGAGGTCACACACAGATGTTGGACGGGAAGGCCTGACTCTCAGTCTCCGCTCTAATTCATCCCAAAGGTGTTCTATCCGGTTGAGGTCAGGACTCTGTGCAGGCCTGACCTCAACATGGATGACACACCGGACTCTGTCATCCATGTCTTTATGGACCTGCTTTGTGCTCTGGTGCACAGTCATGTTGGAAGAGGAAGGGGCCAGCTCCAAACTGTTCTCACAAAGATGGAGCATGGAATTGTCCAAAATGTCTTGGTGTGCTGAAGCATTCAAAGTTCCTTTGACTGGAACTAAGGGGCCGAGCCCAGCTCCTGAAAAACACCCCCACACCATAATCCCCCCTCCACCAAACTTTACACTTGGCACAATGCAGTCCCACAAGTATCGTTCTCCTGGCAACTGCCAAACCCATACTAGTCCATCAGATTGTCAGATGGAGAAGCGTGATTCGTCACCCCAGAGAACGCATCTCCACTGCTCTAGAGTCCAGTGGCGGCTTACACCACTGCATTGACGCTTTGCATTGCACTTGGTGATGTGAGACTTGGATGCAGCTGCTCGGCCATGGAAATCCATCCATGAAGCTCTCTGCACTGTTCTTGAGCTAATCTGAAGGCCACATGAAGTTTGGAGGTCTGTAGCGATTGACTCTGCAGAAAGTTGGTGACATCTTCACACTATGCGCCTCAGCATCTGCTGACCCCGCTCCGTCAGTTTACGTGGCCTAACACTTGGTGGCTGAGTTGCTGCCGTTCCCAAACACTTCCACGTTCTTATAATCCAGCTGACAGTTGACTGTGGAATATTTAGGAGTGAGGAAATTTCACGACTGGATTTGTTGCACAGGTGGCATCCTATCACAGTTCCACGCTGGAATTCACTGAGCTCCTGAGAGCGACCCATTCTTTCACTAATGTTTGTAAAAGCAGTCTGCATGCCTGGGTGCTTGAGTGACTGGAACACCTGATTCTGATTATTTGGATCGGTGACAGAATACTTTTGATAATATGGTGTATTTCCTGAGTGCTTTATGAGAGCTGCGGCCTCCCTCAGTATGTACAAACGTTTTTTTTTCTGACTTATGGCGACCCTTGAACAGACCAAGCATGACTCACCATCGCCGCTGAAGGCATCGCGCTCTCCCACTCGGCGTCCGCCAGCGTCTCTCTGCCCGGCTGCAGCTCGTCGGGGTGGGGTTGGTCGTGGGACGAGGGCGGGGACGGGGTCTCCTTCAGGTCCTCCCGCTTGTCGCCGGGCCAGGCGTTGGCATCCTGACCCATGGCTTCCTCCTCCTCGGAGGGTGGGTGGAAGGGAGGCGTGGCTCTCATGGAAGACATCATTCTGATGGAAAGGAGACGAGAAGACGGTTTAGTTTGTGAGGAATAAAAAAGATTCAGTAAAACGTGAGACAGCAGCAGAAGAACTGATCAACCAGGGAAGAAGAAAAGCAAAGTTTCCGGTAAAAAACAAGATGCTCCTACAGTAATCAAACCTAGACTGACGAGAAACAGAAACTCTCACTGGCCTCTTTATTAGGAACACCCATTCAATGGCAGCAACTAATTCATTCAGGCAGAAGAAAGGTGATTTAAGTGAGTTTGAGAGGGGCATGGTTTGGTTCCTGATTGGCTGATCTACTGAGATTGTCCTGCATCCATGGTCTGATGAGTCTGGATCTCTGCTCCACATTCAGAGTTTGGTGTGAACATCATAAAGCATGGATCCATCCTGCACTGCATCAGAGGTTCAGGCTGCTGCTGGTGGTCCCTCAGTCCCACCTGAGCATGGTTCAAAACCCACAGCCTACCTGAGGATTGTTGCTGACCATGTCCATCCCTGTATGACCACAGTGGACCATCTTCTGATGGAGACTCCTCAGTCACCAGATCTCAAACCAAGATTCTGTGAACCTTTGTTAAGGTTCACTCTATTTTTTTGAAGCTCGCTCTTCCTCAGCAAAGTGAAGCAGTCTAAAAAACGAATCTATCACTGACAGAGACCCTCAAAGAGGTGAATCATATCAGCTGATGTTTGGAGCATGAATGCCGAGGATGGGATCAGAGCTCAGACCAATCAGGAGCTCAAAGTTTTCTCGTCCTGGTATCCATCACACACACCCCGTTAGAGCGTTTAACAGTGACCGCAGCGGACACACACAAACGTGCACACAAGGCACAAACAGCCTGGGGATAATCTATTAATCTATTAGGCAGCGTCAGGATCTTTCATCACCTCTGCGTGTTGAAAAAGCAGACGCTGTGCCGCTGAGCTTCAGTGGAAAAGTCTGTTTCTCCTCTGTGCTGTGAGCCCCGGGCTGCAGGAGTCATTAGGCTAATACATCATTTACTGTGATTACTCCTTTTTGTTGGACTGTCACTGCGAGGACTTTCATTGACCACATTACTCCCTTTACTGAGGGCCGGATCTCTGTTCCTTATTCTGCTTTCACATCAAATAACAAACACGCTTAGAGGATTATCTTCATGTCTGCATCTTTATGTGGATGTTACACACATTTTAACAGTTACAGGGGAGAGCGCTGGCACACGCTCACCGGGTGTGTGATGGAGAACAATGCAGGACGGAACTGAAAGGACCGAGTCAGGGCTCTATCACCATCTGAGGCAGACCATCGATAAGACAGGCTCAGCTAGTGCTTCTTTAGATCAGGTGTTTATTTGCCTTGAATCAGTGACTCCCAAACTGGGGGTACATGAATACCTGTCAGGTTTCAACTCCTATTTCTGTAGTTAAAGTTCAAACTGACAGATGTTTGCATCGGGAGATTTGATAAAGGCCTGAAGTGTTGGCAGAGAGGCTGGAGGATGGATTTGTGAGGCACCTTGGAGAAGGAAATCTGTCCTGAATTATCAGGGTCCTCGCCCACAGGGGAAGGACCTCTCCTAGCTGGAGCCAGACATTCCGAAAAATTTGATAAAAAGAAAAAATGAACCCCCAACATGCCAAAATGTGCTCTCTAGCGCCACCTGGAAACACTAAAATGGACCTCACGGCCACAAGGAATGTTGTAGAGAGACCAAACCAACGCCAAAACATAGGTCTCATCGATGCCCACAAATCGCATGCTGATACACCTGACCTATCTCAAACAGGAAGCTGGCAATTTGCCTTTCAAAATACGGTTTTCAAAATGATCTCTTGTGAGGCCATAAATGGTATCAGCTTGAAAAGTTGACAAATGGCAGAGGAGGCATTGATGAACAAAAGTTATGAGGGAATTTGTTGTTTCTTAAATGGTTTCCAAATGACAAGCCCTCAAAGTTTGGGACCCCAAAAAGGCCCTGGCAGCTCTTACCATTCAGATGAATGGGGAAAGAAAACTCACTCAATCTCAGAGCGATTTGGGAGGGGACGATGTCACTCTTTTCTCCTTTTGATGTCCACAGCTGATGATGTGACTGAAGGAGGAGCAATAGAATGTCTCATACACAGCCATTATAAAGACTGAGGCTCCTGACAGAGCTGCAGAAACACATATCAGTCTAACACATAGCAGTTTAAAGGAATGAAAAGGGATGAAACCCTCAATATGGAGGTCAACGGGGCATGAGGAACCTGCGACAGAGCGAAGACTTGTCAAACGCTGCTTGCAGCTTTAATCTAAGATTGTTATTGTAACATACGGTTGAAGCACCCTCACCTCTGCTGCCCCCCACCCCACGTATGGACTTGTACGTATGGATTTGATGGCACGTGGCCTGATTCTCCCTCCTCCTCACACATTTAACTGAGGCTCAAGTTTAAGTTTAAGGGCACCAAGGCTGTATATTTCAAAGATGGAAGGGCTGCCGTGATTTACCGAGCGCTAACACAGAAGAATAAACCTGGTTCACTGAAGTCGTGTTTGTGTGAAAACAGGAGACTGGAGTGTGACTGCTTCTAGGAATCACTGAAGACAGAGAAGTCATAAACCATCTCCGTCAATCTATTAAACGAATCTACAGCAACACTGTCTTTAAAATGAGCTACTTTTAATATAGAGTTTAATAGTGTGGATTTCATGATCTCTGTATAGAAATGAAGTATTGTATATAGGTGAAATATGTTTGTAATTGTGTACTGCCTTATCTGAGTTATTCTGCGGAAGTGTGGGGTAAAGCATAAATGAGTAATACAGAGCGTTTAATCAGAATCATCCACAAAGTCAAATTTTGAGAACATATCAATTATTTATTTGTAAAAATCTGGGTTTATGAAGCTTTCAGAGATATTAGATCTCCAGACATTACTAATTATATTCAAAGCCAGAAACAGATTTTAACCAGAAAGCCTACAAAAGCTATTTTGAGTTTACTTCAAAAGCTCAAAATCATAGAAGAAATTTGATTTTAACCACCAAGTTGCTCGAACCACCTTAAAACAAATGTGTACTTCAGCTGTAGGTGTAGAAATATGGAATTCCCAATAACAGGATTTAAAGGGTTGTAGAGATACTCATCAATTAAAAAAATGTACTGATGCAAAAAAATGTGTCAATACACACTTGAAACTTCAACTGGATGTTAAGCATCAATTGTTTTGGGATGTAAATTTGTATATTAATTGTTTTTTTATTTTATTGTATTTATTTATATTGTTTTGCTCATTTTGTTGTAAAAATCAAAAACTGCTTGGTGTAGGCTACTGAAAATCAACTGTATCTGAAGTGAGATCATCTTTTCTTTTCTTTTTTAAATTGTTCACATGGGGCAGACAAACATAAGAGAAATTTCTCTTCTTGCTGCTCCTTTCCCATTATGAATGTGTTTTTTGAGGGTGTAATTTGCACCTGTGTATGGATTTTGTTGTCAGCTTTCATTTAAAGAAGAAAATAATAAAAAAATTAATAAATAAAACCTATTACAGTCAATGGATTATAAATTGCCTATAGTAATAAAAGGTACCGTACCGTACCGTCTTCTTCCGCTTATCCGTGGTCGGGTCGCTGGAGCAGCAGCCTAAGCAGGGAAGCCCAGACTTCCCTCTCCCCAGCCACCTCGTCCAGCTCTTCCCGGGGGATCCCAAGGCGTTCCCAGGCCGGCTGAGAGACATAGTCTCTCCAGCGTGTCCTGGGTCTACCACGGGACCGCCTACTGGTGGGACGTGCCCGGAACACCTCACCAGGGAGGCGTCCAGGAGGCATCCTGACCAGATGCCCGAGCCACCTCATCTGGCTCCTCTCAACGCGTAGGAGCAGCGGCTCTACTCCGAGCTCCACCCAAATGACTGAACTTCTTACCCCATCTCTAAGGAAGAGCCCAGCCACCCTGCGAAGGAAGCCCATTTTGGCCCCTTTGTACTCCCTATCTCGTGACCGTAGATGAGGATAGGGGTGAAGATCGACCGATAAATCGAGAGCTTCACCTTACGGCTCAGCTCCCTTTTTACCACGACAGACCAGTGCAGAGCCCGCATCACTGCTGACGCCGCACCGATCCGCCTATCGATCTCCCGATCTATCCTTCCTCCGCTCGTGAACAAGAACCTTGAGGTACTTATACTCCTCCACTTGGGGTAGAATCTCATCCCCAACCCGGAGAGAGCACTCCACCCTCTCCCGGGCTAGGACCATGGACTCGGATTTGGAGGTGCTGATTCTCATCCCAGCCACTTCACACTCAGCTGCGAACCGATCCAGTGAAACCTGGAGGTCACGGTCCGATGAAGCCAACAGGACCACATCATCTGCAGAAAGCAGAGACCTGATCCCGAGGTCACCAAACCAGAACCCCTCAACGCCCTGGCTGCGCCTAGAAATTCTGTCCATAAAAGTGATGAACAGAATCGGTGACAAATGGCAGCCCTGGCGGAGTCCAACCCCCACCGGGAACGGCTCAGATGTACTGCCGGCAATGCGGACCAGACTCTGACACCAGTCATGCAGGGAACGGACGGCCCATATCAGGGGGTCCACTACCCCATACTCCCGGAGCAACCCCCACAGGACCCCGCGAGGAACACTGTTGAATGCCTTCTCCAGGTTTTCAAAGCACATGTGGACTGGTTGGGCAAACTCCCATGCCCCCTCGAGCACCCTATGGAGACCTTACCGGGAAGGCTGAGGAGTGTGATCCCCCTGTAGTTGGAGCACACCCTCCAGTCCCCCTTCTTGAAAAGAGGAACCACCACCCCGGTCTGCCAATCCAGTGGCACTGTCCCCGATGTCCACACAATGTTGCAAAGATGAGTCAACCATGACAGCCCTACAACATCCAGGGCCTTGAGGAACTCTGGGCGGATCTCATCCACCCCCGGAGCCCTGCCACCGAGGAGCTTTTTGACCACCTCGGCAACCTCAGCTCCAGAGATAGAAGAGTCCACCACAGAGTCCCCCAGGTCTGCTTCCGCACTGGAAGACGTGCTGGTGGGATTGAGGAGGTCTTCGAAGTATGCTTTCCACCGATCCAAAACATCCCGAGTCGAGGTCAGCAGCGCACCATCGCCGCCATAGACAGTATTGAGAGCACACTGCTTCCCCCTCCTGAGACGCCGGATAGTGGTCCAGAATCTCTTCGAAGCCGTACGGAAGTCGTTCTCCATGGCCTCTCCGAACTCCTCCCATGCCCGGGTTTTTGCAACCACCGAAGCTGCATTCTGCTTGGCCAGCCGGTACCTGTCAGCTGCCTCCGGAGTCCCACTGGCCAAAAAGGCCCGATAGGACTCCTTCTTCAACTTGACGGCATCTCTTACCCCTGGTGTCCACCAGTGGGTTCGGGTGTTGCCGCCACGGCAGGCACCGACCACCTTACGGCCACAGCTCCGATTAGCCGCCTGAGCAATAGAGGCCCGAAACAAGGCCCACTCGGACTCAATGTCCCCTGCCTCCCCCGCCACATGGTCGAACTTCGCCCGGAGGTGTGAGTTGAAACTCTTTCTGATGGGAGACTCTGCCAGACGTTCCCAGCAGACCCTCACAACACGCTTGGGTCTACCGGGTCTGACTGGCATCCTCCCCCACCATCGGAGCCAACTCACCACCAGGTGGTGATCAGTTGACATCTCCGCCCCCTCTTCATCCGAGTGTCCAAAACATGCGGCCGCAAGTCCGATGATACAACTACAAAGTCGATCATCGAACTGCGACCTAGGGTGTCCTGGTGCCAAGTGCACATATGAACACCCTTATGTTTGAACATGGTGTTCGTTATGGACAATCTGTGACGAGCACAGAAGTCCAATAACAGAACACCGCTCGGGTTCAGATCGGGGGGGCCGTTCCTCCCAATCACGCCCCTCCAAGTCTCACTGTCGTTGCCGATGTGAGCGTTGAAGTCCCCCAGTAGAACGAAGGAGTCCCCAGAAGGAGCACTCTCCAGCACCCCCTTCAGGACATCCAAAAAGGGTGGATGCTCTGAACTGTTGTTTGGTGCATAGGCACAAACAACAGTCAGGTTCCGTCCCCCCACCCAAAGGCGGAGGGAGGCTACCCTCTCGTTCACCGGGGTTAACCCCAACGTACAGGCCTTGAGCCTCGGGGAGACGAGCACTGCCACCCCCGCCCGACGCCTCTCGCCATCCGCTACTCCAGAGTGGAAAAGAGTCCAGCCCCTCTCAAGAGGACTGGTTCCAGAGCCCAAGCTATGTGTCGAGGTGAGTCCGACTATATCTAGTCGGAACTGCTCCACCTCGCGCACAAGCTCTGGCTCCTTCCCCGATAGAGAGGTGACTTTCCACGTCCCTAGAGCCAGACGCTGCAGCCGAGGATCGGACCGCCAGGGTCCCCGCCTTCGGCTGCAGTCCAGCTCACATCGCACCCGACCACTCCAGCCCTTTTCACGGGGGGTGGGTCCATAAAAGGTGTAGGATTAAATTGGTTTAGACTTTTTCCACATGCAGGATGTCGTCAGCGGTTTACCTTTACTGTTTTCTTGAGTTGTGAATATGCATGTGTTGCTTATGGTGACTACCATGTTTGCTTTTGCATGTTCAAAATAAAGCATTAAATTCAATCATACAATTTGAACATTTTGGTTTGTACAGCTAAGAAAAGCTGACTGGCACATCTGGCAGATTCTTTCTTTGTCATCAGGCAGATCCGTCGTGCAAAGCTTCAATCTGAAGCTGATGTTTCTACATCATAAATGAGTTTTTCAGCATCATTTTAGAGACAGAGAGCCCTGCCTTCTTTGTTAATGTGAGCTGTAGCATTAGGTCGAGTCTGCAGGTCTCAGTCTCATCCACTATCTTCTGCAGTCTAAGGAAAAATAAAGCAGATAAAGGCATGCCAGAGAGTGGGTTTGATGATCTCTAAGCAGCTGAGAAACCTTGGTTTGGAGTCTAAAGGCAGCATGTTGAAGTGTTAATGTGAAAGAGCTGATTTCCATGTGTGTCTGATCGCTGTAAAGTGACTCTGAGGGTCATGATGTTCTGTGCATACCGTCTTTTACTATCTGTGTCAGAATGCAGCTCTGTTATGCAGCTTAAATCAGAGGAGGGCTGGCGAGTGTCAGGACGTGAAACCCACACACTCTTCACGCTGACCTGAAGAATTTAACCAGAAGAATTGAGACTAAATCACTTTTTACTCCGGGTAGAGATCAGCTGAAAGGCTTGGATGGTTCATTCACTTCTGTTTGCATCGACTCTGACCTCTGCCTGCTCACAGAAATGATATAGAGTTCAGAGATGATTAGTTTCCTGTCACCAAATGTAAAGAGAGGAGAAAATAAATTTAAAAAAAATCTAATGTAGTGGCAAGATTAACATATTTATTTACCAAACAACTCTACATGAATTATTCTGGAATGTTTGATATTTGATTTTTGCTAAAGGAAAAATTATATCTCTTCATTCGGAGTGGAGACAAAATCGATTCACATAGGTATCAGGATTTTTTGTTTGATGATTTTTAAATCGTTTTTTTTGTTCATCTTTCTTTTTTCCAAATGGAAATGCTCCATTTATCTCTGTGTTAATAAACCACTTTTAAATGCAGTCCAGGCTTTTGAAGAGAGAGTATAAACAGCTGGTTAAAATATATTGCTGATTAAATCCGAAAAAACGGACTCACATGTGATCTGTATTTTTCCTGATATAGTCTGTAGGCATCATCATTGATCGGCAGTATCATAGAATCACAATTTAAATTGAATCGGCACCTAAAAAAATTGTAAAAAATCGAATTGGGAGAAAAGCATATTGTCCAAGCCCTAGTAGATTCATGAAAAAAAAGCTTTATACCATATTGTTATATCTGCCATGAAGGTTATAAGGTTATATTAGATTTTGGGGGTAATCTGGATCAATGTCTGGATCCGCCATGATGAAAAATGTGATTTTCATGAACAACTACTGAAGTAAAAAAGATATAATTATGAATCCAATTGCTAATGGTATGTTTTCATGGTCAATGAATCTAAATATTTAGATGAAATAGGTAGGACTAAAATTTATGGTGGGAATCACAATATGGGTGAGGACTGTGGTGCTGGCAGAGGTCTGTGCTCTCAAAGTGCTTTTCTAGTTTTAATAAAGACATCAGTCAAAACAAGATCAAGCATTAGAGTGTATTCATGCATTCTGTTGATATTTCAACGGGCATCAGAGATATTTTTGGCCAATACATTATACCTGTAGGTACTTGCAGAAACTCTCATACCTGTAGATACAAGGTACATGCATCCTTGTGAGAAAATTAAAAACCAAAACCAATAAAAAGAAACCACTATGTCATGTGTTTCCCATAAAATGAGTTATAAATGCTAGAAGGGGATACATTATGTGATACATTATTGCAAGGATCATTAATATGATTATTTTGGATTGGTTTTGAGACAATAAATAGTGGAAATGATTAGTCATTGATTTTTCAGGATCTGCACTGCATGCATGATTTGACTGTCAATGTTCCAAAAAAATGTATTATCTAAAACAGAAATGAGGGAAAATGAAAAACTCAGTTGATTAAACAGTTTGCAATAACCTAATGAAACAGCAGAACGATAATCAGAGTGATTAAACACACACTGTTTTATCTAAGATGATTACAACAGTTCAGATTAAACCGTGAGCTCGGGCTCAGCTTGGATTTAGACATTTGCACCTTTTTTCACAGAGAAGTTTGTAAAGTGAGAATATAAAAGCTGCAACTTTAAGAAATATTCCTCTGACAGAAGTGACTAAAAATGAAGACGGAGGTCCTTTAAAGGTGGACTTTGTGTTTGGTCGTGGCCTATAAAAAGCAGCAACGGACTTTAGTTGAAGAACTTCAGTTGTTTCAGTGGGTGAGATAATGAGACTGCAGGACAACCAACAAACAGCATGTAATCTGTTACTTACTCCTGTAATCCACACTGAGCGATGTGGGGGGGGTCTATATTTAGCTGACAATATTGCTGGTGCTGTGTTTATGGGGCAGCTTAAGACGTAGTTTCTTGGAAGCCGGGTCTCATATGGACAGGAATGCCCAGCCTCATAACTCGCTGCCGCTGATACGGTTTCATCACACCACAGGGCGCCGGTCTGTGGGTGAGGATGCCACAGGGCCTTTTGTGATTGGCTGAGTGGTTTGGGATGGACATGGAGGATTTGTTTTCAGTGTGAATAAACAGAGACCATGATCAGAATTTTAGCACTTATGGTTCATTTTCTGGAAGTCGACAGGGCTTTGGAATAGGGCTGAACAATTTTAGGAAAAATGTGATTTTTCAGGCAGATATTGTGATTTGATTCACAATTTTCTTCAAGTCAAACTTCACTCTGCTTCACTCAGGGCGACATTACCTAATCTAGGTATCACGGTTAGTTGAAGCTCTTAACTCAATTGCGATAATGAACAATGTTTTCATGCCATGCAAGAACAAATCGGTGATGTTACAGTCGTCAAAATGGTCTTCCTGCAGTATTTACACGTAACTTCTTTCTGCTGGATGTCCTCTGCACAGAATCCAAATGTGCTCAAAGAACAGAGACGCTACAATATATTATATATATCTGATAGATTGGCTCTTGTTTCCTCCATGTTGGCAGCATGTCTTTGGTTCTTGGCAATAGTGAACACAGACTATATGGAGGGGGTGTGGTCAAGTGGCTTTCACAGGGAAAACAATCAAAATTATTTAAATGAGTACAGTTACTTCAATTAAAGGGTCTAAATGTTGGTTTCAATTATTTTTTCAATCAAATTTCCTTCAAAAATGTGTAAAACAATTGACACAACAGATCCTGGGTCAGTCAGGAGTGCTGCTAAAAAATGCAGCGCGGGCAGTCACATGCCTGCGTTGTCTGAAATTGTGATTTCGATCCAAATATGATAAATCTTCAAGCCCTACTTTTGAGAACACAAACTGTATTCCCAGTTGCTCATGAGTTTAAAGCTAGATCCATGATTTTTTTCATGTAAATATGAGGTAAGAAACGTACCACCGAACATCTCAAACGTACCACCGGACATCTGAAATGCTGTGCTCAATCTACCTGCTGCATATTTGATAAATCAACATGTCTTACCGTTTGGCACTCTCACTACTCCATATAAGATTGTACTGTGTGGCAATAAAACAATAAACTTAAAACGGAGCGTTAGGTGTATTTTTCCAATGCCAGTGTCATGGAGTGTTTTTGGAGCCTGATGGTAGAAAATAACTTTGAACTTTTGCTATTAAAAAAAAAAAAGTGTGAAATCTTTGGACCAAACATGCCACGATAAGAAGCTCTTTCTGCTTCCCTCAGGACTGGATGAAAAACAGAGACATGTGTTGCTGCTCTTTGGGACTTCAGCCATCCCAAAACCAGATATCACTTGTTTAAAAAAGAAAAAACAACCCTGCTTCTGGTTCATCCCTCCATGTTAACATGGCTTTACATGTAACTGGTTTACAGGAGAAGACTTCTGGACTAAAAGTAACACGTCTTCATGTAAGGAAAAACTAACCTGCCTCTCTGTAAGGTAACAAAGTGGGAGTGAAAGACCCAGATCTCTGAGTCCATCTGTGTAAAGCTGAACCAAAACCCCAGAAAGCATTCAGGAGAAATCACATTTACAGGCAAGAGAAAAACACTAAGCAGACCTTTGAAATCCAACCAGTTTGTACTTGGAACATTCTCCAAAGAAATTCCTCAAAACTGCCTGATAGGCACTGCCTGGCTTAAAAAAAGGTCACACACTCGAATATTTTGTTGTCCCGCCTTTAGCTTTGATAACAGTCACATTCTCTGTGTCATTGTTTCTTTAAGCTTCTGCAATGTCACAGATTTGTCCCATATCACAGCACTGCCCCCACAGGCTTGGACAGTAGGCACTAGGCATGATGGGTGCATCACTTCACCTGCCTCTCTTCTTGCCCTGATGCTCCCATCACTCTGGAACAGGGTCAATCTGGACTCATCAGACCACATGACCTTCTTCCAGTCCTCCACAGTCCAATCTTTATGCTCTCTAGCAAACTGAAGCCTTTTTTCTGGTTAGCCTTTCTGATTAGTGGTTTTCTTAAGGCTACACAGCTGTTCAGTCCCAATCCCTTAAGTTCCCTTCACATTGTGTGTGTGGAAATGTTCTTACTTTCACTATTAACCACACCCCTGGGTTCTGCTGTTGTTTTTCTTTGATTTGATTTGGTCAAATGTTTAAGTGATTCACCGATCACCACCATTCAGGATTTTATTCTGACCACATTTCTTCCTTGAAGACGATGGTTCCCCACTATCCTTCCAGTTTTGAATAATGTGTTGGACAGTTCTTAACCCAGTTTTAGTAGTTTCTTCAATCTCCTTAGATGTTTTCTCTGCTTGATGCCAATGATTTGACCCTTCTTAAACAGACTAACACAGAGATGAGCAACCTTAATTACCAAGAGGTTACTCTTGATGGGGAAAATGTTTGATTAACAAGCTATGCAAATAAAAAGTAATCATAAAACAGAATACTAATATTAATATATTAAAACACAAATACAAGTTATTGTGCGTAGGTAATTCAAGGTGATTTGGACAACGTACACAGAATAAATCCCATTCATAGACTTTTAAATCAAAGAAAGAATGAGTGTTCAAAAACAGTATTGAGTAACACTTTATATACTGTTCATATTTTTTTAAAAGAAAACTCAAGACCTACCTTTTAAATCTGGCTTTAAGCTGATTATATTTATTATTTGACATTATATTTCAACTTATTTCATTCTGCTTTATTTTTACATTTCAGTTCAGATTTTTTATTTGGATTTTTATTCTTTGTTAAATGCTTTTCCTTTTATTATTGGTTTTAGCTGATTTTATTATGCACCTGATGTTACGCTTTCTCATTATACCATATTATTTATTTAAATTTTATTACATATCATTATATTATTTTATTTAGTTACATATTTACTCACCTGAGTAAGTAAATATGTAAAGTTTGAGTAAGTGAGTGTGTGTATTGAATGTGGATTGGGGGAGGGGGGGTTGTAGGTGTCTTGTTTTTTTATTCATGTGATTTTCAGCTTTTTATGTCACTTATTGATATTTCATTTTATCTTTTGTCCAATGTAAAGTACTTTGTATTACAAAGTCCTGTATGAAATATGCTACACAAATAAAGTTGATTGATTGATTGATTATACTTTATGAATAAGATTTAGAGACACTATTACAGCAAAGTAAAGTCTTCAATAACTTACTTAAACCAATGCAATAATAATCTAGATTATATAGAGTTATTTCCATTAAATATCTGGGTTTTCTTCATATCTGTTGATTTTTTGGAAATGACTTGCAGGCTGCATTTTATGAGGTGGAGGGCCACAGGATGTGTCTTTGACATGGTTGTTTAAGAAATAAGAAGCTGCTCATTGCATCAGCTGGGGTTAAATAACTTGTTTCCAGCTGAAAGATAATCACCATGCAGTGATTATCCAACAGGAGGCTCGTACCTGTTTGATTAGTTAAATCCAGGTGGTGACTTTGTTTTGGTCAGGCAGTGTATTTTTCAGTCCAAACAGACACACAGAAGCTTAAAACCCATTCAGAGACGAGTGTTTTATCGTTTGACCAAAGAGTCTCTGAAAACCAAAGAAACTCCAACCATGAGACAAAGACACTCTGATAGTCTCCATCACCTCCACCTTTGGCTGGATGATCCTGAGAAACCTCCTCAGTCGTTTGGCATGCAGAAAAACATCAACCTTTCCCCTGAAAGCTGCTCCTCTGTCCTAGGACATTTCTTGGAATATGACAGTGGTGAGATCTGCTGCTCGCACAAACCAGACAAAGCCCGCTCTGTTGAATGGAGATTTTTAATTTTTCATGCTTTTATAGTTTTTATGAGCGTGAAGTCAGGTTGGGGGGATCGTCCCACAGAAAAGCTGACATCTCAGTCTAACAAGGCGAGTACATGCTGTAACCTCCAGAAATCAATGATCACACTGCTGGGCTGGACCATGCAGGCTCATTTCTGTTTGATATGTTTACTCAGCAGCAGTGCTTGATATCTACATTCATACTAATGGATGACACAATACCAAAACAAAACAAGGGCACATGATTAGGGATGGGAATTGATACGATTTTATCCATACCAGTGCGTTAAGCAATCCTGCTAATCAGTCCAATTCTTTAATAACTCCCTTATTGATTCCTGTAGATTTTCAGTGTCAACAATGTCAAACACATGTCACAGCATAGATAACTGCTTCTGCAAAGTGTTTCCACTCACTTAAAGTTGTGCAGTAGGCAACTTTTGTAAAAAATTAAGCCACAATTCTGACGCTTCTGAATCCTGTCAGTGGAAGAAATTGATAAGGGAACTGATTAGCAAAAAGACTCATGATATTGATTTTTGATGGAGATGAACAATGATGATGCCTACAGACTATATCAGGAAAAACACACATCACATGTGAGTCTGTTTTTAGGATTTATTCAGCAATATATTTTAACCAGCTGTTTATACTCTCTCTTCAAAAGCCTGGACTGCATTTAAAAGTGGCATATTAACACAGACTAAAATGAAGCATTTGCATTTGGGAAAAAAATCGTCAAACAAAAAATCCAGATACTTATGTGAATCGATTTTTTCTCTCAGCCCTATAAATTATGTCGTCTTAAATCATATTGTGCTTTCATTTTTCACTGATGCAGCTTAAAATCACTCATCCTTACCCTCTCTCCAGCAACATTCGGGTCTTTGCTCCCTCTCCTTCTGCCCTGTGAATTTTCCCCCCGTTATTTTTTTTTTCCACAATCTCTCATAAACATTTTCTCATGAACAATGCAAAACAAGACAAAAATAATACAAAACCAAATGAAAAGGGAAAAGAAAGGACAGATGTTCCAAATCATAGAATCAAATCTAAGACAGAGACATCAACAAAGTAAGATCAAATAAGATGAGGTTCCCAAATAATACTAATAATAATTGTAAATTAAACAATATAATAAAAATAAAGAAATAAAAATAAATATAAGAATAAGAATAAATAAGCTGATCAGTGCAGGATCTATCAAGTCAGAAATAGTGCTATTGAGATAGCGAGCGAGTCACTCAGGAATAACTGGAAAGTCCTTCCTACAGTTTTTTTTTTTTTTTTAAATGTATATTTTGGGGCATTTTGTGCCTTTATTGATAGGAGAGAGACAGTGGATAGGCTTATGAAAGGGGGAGAGAGAGCAGGGGAAGACACTCTGCAAACTGGTCACAGGCGGGATTCGAACCTGGACCGGCAGATGCATGTACATGGGGTGCTAACCACTACGCCAAACCAGCACCCCCCTAAAGTTATTTTTAAACTCAAATTTAACAAACTAAAGTTACTTCTGAACTGCAAACAAAGTTCTCCTCTAAATCGTGGACAGTAACTTAGAATCCCTTTGTGAGCAGAGGAAAAACAAAGGAGTGGGGTCTGAATTTGGCAGGAGAGCGTTTGTTCAGATCTGGCCTGGAACCTGGCGACTCGGCGAAACAATCGGGCATTGTGGAGCGTGGACGGAGAGGGACCTGTGACAGATGAGAGCGGGAGAGAGAGGGCCCCCTCTTAGAAAAACACCACACAAAGCACCATTCACTACCCAGGTCCCTTCTGCCACTTGTGGAGGCTCCGACAAAGGCCTTCGACTCCGCCAATGGGTGTAAAATCTCCAGCAGGAAGTGGGAAATACCGAAGAGAAGGACTAAGGCTTGAGGAGAGGGAGATGGAGGAGCTTCTTTGTCTGTTTGGATGTCCCAACAAATAAGTCCAAGGAGGAGAAGATGGAGGATCAAACAGTGACGAGGCTCAAAACAGCCTCCTGATTTCTGTCATTTCTGACTGAACTGCAGCACAAAGTCAAAATAAACCCAAAAATAACATTAATGCCACTTCACTAAGTTCACCTGACAAGCACGAGGCCGGAAACATCCTCACAGATGTTGGTCCACACCTCAGAGATTCTCCTGCTCCACCACATCCCAAAAGATGGATCAAGATCTGGTGACTGTGGAGGCCACTGAAGTACTGTGAAGAAACCCAATCAGGGACAGGAAAAATTTGGCCGAATAGTCGCATGCAGGCCACAAGCAAGCTTCAAATACCATTATTTTATATATTTCTATTTAACCTTTATTTAATCAGGAAGTCCCATTCAGAAAAACCTCTTTTACTACAAAGACCTGGCCAAAATAGCAGCTGCACAACGTCACAGTACATAGAAAATAACACGATTGACAGGTTTAAAACAAATAATCAAATACACATTTGGCTTTCAAGAGAACAACCACAAGCATCTGTCACCACATTCTAATGATGATGAAACCATGGAATCCAGTTTTAGCTCTTTCTGAAGATTTTTCCATGACCAAGGTAAAATAAAATTAAATAAAATGTAAATATGAAGAGAAAAAAATGGACAAAGTTTATCATGAATAATCAAATATCAAAATATTTCATGATAATCTTTGGTATCAGATATATATTTTATTCTTTGCAAGAAATTAATTTCTTTTAAATCTTGAATATGGATGTCGAACCATATCTGTATCTATAATTTGGCATTCAGTTCCAACTAGAAGAGTAATCTTTGCTTTATCTATTTTATCTTTTATCCCTAGCTTTTATTTCCTATCTTCTCTTTTACCCTTTTTTCTTGTTTTTAATCTTATTTTATTTCTATTTTTATATGTGTGTGTTTCAATGCTGTGCTCATTTTTATTCTATTACTGTTTTTACAATCACGTCTGTTTTTATTATCATTATTGTTTTTATTTTTATGAAGTGTATGAAAGAGTATTTTGTACCCCTGTACAGCACTTTGGTCAACTGAGGTTGTTTTTAAACATGCTTGACAAATAAACTTTGACTTGACTTGACAATAAAAAGAAAATTGAATAAATATTAATAACAGTACGTATTATATTTATTGGACTACGATGTTATTCCATTTCGCTTCTCTCTATGTTAAGCTCATTTAATTTAGTCTTGCCATTGACTTTATTTCTTATCATTTGCTTTAGAAAGGTTTTTCTTTTGTAAAAGTAAGTATAAAGTATGTTTAATAATGAGAACCCATGGCCTCTACTAGTGGATGGTGTTGCCTATATCTAGTTTAGGTAGGCCTGTCACGATAATCAATAAATCAATTAACCACACAATAAATAAAAACGTCCTCGGTAAGTTTGCCAGCCTCGATAAATTCACACCTGTACACGTTTGTTTTCCTCCTCTCTTTCTACCATACAGGCTGGATGAGAAGATGGTTCACTCTGTGCAACTTTCTCAACACCAGGGTGCATTGGTTATATAGCGGATTTAGCAGAGTGAGCATAATGGAATAATTAGAATAATGATTTTTATTTACATGCAATTTTTCCCAAAAGAGAGCCTTTTTCTTTTTCATTGTATTTTCTTTGTTGTTGTTTGTTTCATTTATCATATTGTTTGTTTCATTTATTTTATTTAAAAGCTCTTAACCTTCCAATTATAGTTAAATACTCTTAAGAAATTAAAGTTAATTGCTTTTGATACAGTGTACTCACTTTATTATGACATATATTAGAACTACATTAATGAAAAAATGAAGTTTCAAAATAATATTGACAATACTATCGTTTATTGGCAATCATTTTTTGGACAATTATTGTCCAGCAAAATTTGTTATTGTGACAGACCTAAGTTTGCGTATCTATTAAAAACTGATATAACTGATACAGTTTGTAGTCATTATATTAAATATTTGTTTTGATCCTCATTTCCAGAAATTCACGTAAAAGTAGAAACATTAATTTCCTTTTTTTTTAATTTTGTTTTTGTAATAAGATTCAACCCAAAACTATTCTGGCTGTAAAAATATGTGGGAGTGGCATTCCCATTTTAGGGGCCCATGCTCCTTCACTATAATGCACCTTAATGGGACCCATCATTAGAGCCCTGAAACCAAAATGGCTGCTTTGTTGGAGGCTGACTGCTGCAGGGAGTTGCTCTGTATCCATCAGTGGGAGTTTGTGGTTGTATCGGGCGACTCCCAGGTGTGAGCGTGTGGCAGGGCGTTTCTAAAAACAGGCTGTGTGTTCAGTTTGTTTCCCTGAATAAATAAATGTAACAGAAAAAAAGTTTCTGGGAGAATGGCAGCAGCTCTTCCCGCCCTAAATCTCGTCCCGTCTGGGCTCTCATTAGATCATCGGCGAGCTCCGTGAACAGAGGCCACTGTCATAGGTCAGACATGAGGAATGTCAGCACACACACTCGCTGCCCTGTTTTCTCCTAGAGATTCCCTCGTCCCGACTCTTTCTGCCCAAAATAGAAACATTAAATAGCAACTCCAGTTACCCCCAAACCAGCCGATTCCGTCACCGCCTTCACAGCAAGAAAAGCAGTTTTGTTTTCTGAGATTCCAGCTCGTGGACGTGGATCTGACCGGAGCAGCTGCTCTGTTTCAAAGCTGAGCAGACTTATTGCATGCGACTGCAGGTTTTTCTGACTTTTTCTTGACTTAAAGGGAACAATGAAGGGAGGTGAGCACAAGGCGGATGCTGTGTGAGATCCTCGGGTCAGAACCGAGAGCTCATCAATCAGCTGTCACCTCCAAATCCTTCCAGGATTCCCGAGTAAATAGCAGCCATTGTGTCACCGTGGAAAATATTCACAACAACACGGCATGCAGAGGTGACAAGAACAGAACGAAGGCAGACAGAAGGTAAACTTTTATGAAGTTAGTGATCTAAGTTTGAGACGGTGCGGCTGTTTATCGATCAGGTCGCAAAAGAATCTACAAGAAAAAAATCACAAGAAACATCAGAAAACTTAAAGTTTTGAACACAGAAAGAAATCTTCATCTTGCAAAAGCTCCTTCAAAAGTCCATGAATATGTTTTAAGGTATTTTAATTAAGCTATATGGTAGGGCTGGAATGATACACTTTTCTCCCGATTCAATTGTTTTAGGTGCCGATTCGATTTAAATTGCAATGCTACGATATTGCCGATTTTTTGCAATCTTTAGTTTGCTTTTTTAACACCAGAGAAAAAGATAAACAAGGATGATGCCTTCAGACTATATCAGGAAAAATACACATCACATGTGAGGATTTATTCAGCAATATATTTTAACCAGCTTTTTATCCTCTTTCTTCAAAAGTCTGGACTGCATTTAAAAAGTGGCTTATTAACACAGACTAAAATGAAGAATTTACATTGGGAAAAAAATCGATTTGAAATCATCAAACTAAAAGATCCTGATACTTATGTGAGTCGATTTTGTCTCCCACCCCTACTATTTATACAAAAAACAAAACTGCTTGTTTACAAAAAGAACTGTTCTCTCATTTGTTTGATCTTTAACTGCCAGACAAAAAAAAAGTTATACAGGGTCATATTGACCTCCTCCATTATCCAAGGCCATTTTAGGGGAAATTTGGGCTAAATTGTGGTTCTTTTTATGTGCAAATTAAGTCCTTAATTTAGTTTCCCAGGAAAGAACACTGCAGTTCTTCAAGTACAACAGCATTTCTTCACAAAGTTTACAAACAGGCTCATTGTAGGGTTGCACAATCAGGGGAAAAATCATAGTCATGATCAATTAATCGATTTTGAGGTCGCAATTACAAAACATGATCACTTACTGATTTGAAACATGCAACACTGAAAGAACAGGCAATACACAAACAGAAATAACTCAAAACATGTAAAAAATAATAATGGAAAATGTGGCACAACTATATTCCAACTCTGTTGTAGCAAAGGTCAAAAACAGCAGAAGGCAAAAGGAAAGTCTCCTCAGCACCAAAATCACAGCACTTTGACCAGAGAGCTCATGCATCCATCCTGCCTTGGATCAGCGGTTAAGGCTGCTGGTGGTGGTGTGATGGTGAGGAGGATATGTTCCCAACAGTGTGATTGAAATCTGCTCTGGCTCATATTGATATGGGGAATTTATTGTCTCTACAGCTCGTAAATGCACATTCAATTCTCCATTTTTGAATGAAAGTATCAGGTGTCATATTTGTGTCGCACATTTTCAGGAGGAACTGAGTATCTGATAGCAGGTGGTGTTGTTGCTAATGATGAACTTTACAAAGTGATTTTCACCTGATGCATGCTTCACAGTTATCTTCACAGACAACCTAGTTGGGCTTGTCACTTGTGAGAAAACACAGATTGGAGCTTTGTTATCAACTGCGTTTACTAAAGAAACCAAAAATACACGTTCATCATTCAGGCAGATATGTCCAAGGACCACAGCGATTTAAAATTCTTTTCCTGCAGGTAAAAGCGGGTAATGATGTTATAAAAAGTCGCACATGCTGCGCAGAGAAAAACTCACCATAACGCAGATCAGAGGCCTGTTTCTAAACCTCAGTAAAGGAGGACTCACTCTTTTTTCATCAGCTGATTAACAGTGACATTTAGGAACACAATCAGCTGTTGGGATGTGGTGGAGCAGGAGATACTCCTGTCCTCATGGATGTCCAGCAGCTTTGTGATCTTACCATGATGGCGGGGAAGTTTCCTTCTCTTCTTACTACAGCCATGGAGCATCAGCAGGGTGTGTGGCTAATTTGTTTTTTAGCGTTCATCTGTCACTCAGTTGCTGACTCACGAGTTTGTAGACCTCTGTGTTATTATGTGTAGTGTCCAGCATTTGGCAAATTTTCTCTTCTGCTGGCATTTTACTTACTCACTGCTCATTCTTCAGCCTACTCTTCTACTTCTGCTGTTGCTTCTATTGTTTTGACTTAATTGAAAACCAGCCCCCCACTACTGCAGTGTTCACCACAGGTATGAGTCCGCTGTGTCGGTTTCTGAGGCGTTCGTGTTCCCAATGAAAAGGAACCGCTACAGGGATCCAATCAAAGCGAGCCCAGACCGCCTATTTTGGCTACTCCAACCCGCTTGTGTTGTCCCACATCCAAGTACGATGGCTGTGTTCACATGTGCTCAAATGAACCAAACTTTAGGGGGGGTCACACATGGTTTGGAAACAACTGCCCCAAATGAGCCAGGTGTGAATACACCTTAAGACACAAATAATTAAGGCAACCTGGCACACATACGGTGTACCTAATGAAGTGGCCACTGCGTGCCTGCAGGTAGCTATTTGGGAGAATTGTGTCAAAAACATGTTTCTGTTCGACAGTTGCCTCTCCAAACTGCTGCAGTGTGAGCCTGACACCTCCACGAAGGTTATTGTACTGGTGACGTTTTTATTGTTTGAGTTTTTAGAAATTACAAGCATGTTCAAGATTTTGTCTCTCATCGGGAGGACACCTGAAGCCAACAGCAGCTCTGGTGTCTCTGGATCGAGTGGCTCGATCAAACCCCTGATGGAGCGCTCAGGACAACCATGAATGCGCTGCTTGTCCAGCGGTCATAAACATGGGCGCTGTGCAGGGTCTCTGTGTTCCCTGACCTGAGCCCAAAACCGCAGACCCCGTGAAGTCCAGGGGCGGCCTATTGACCAACACCCTCCCTTGTGCTTGTTATTTTTCCTGGCAGGCGAACACACCCGCGCTAACACAAATACAGTACACATATACATTTATCTGCTGCGTGGCAGCGATACAGAGTGAACCATTGAAGAACACTCAGGGCTTTAAAAGGAGCGTTTGTCTGCTGCCTCTCACTCCACCCGGCAGGAGCCTGGTCAGTGTGAATATTTAGTGTTTTAATCCCTAATAGACTGGACTGTCCAGGGCATTGGACAGCATTTAAATATAGAAATAAAGCCAATAACATCAGACTCAATCAGACAGAAAGAAATTAATTAGCATTTGCTCTAAACTCTCTGTGCAGCACATCAGATTCATGCTCAATAAAACTGTATTTGTTGTATTTTGGTGGAAAAAGAAATTTTAAGAACTCAGTGAAATTCATACGTCATAGGAAAATTAAGGTTTTAAATCTAAGCTTGTGTTGTTCATCACAACAGACTGTGAGGAAATAATCAGGAACGCTGATTCATTTCTGCATTTTAGGGCCATTTACTGTCTTGAATGACTTTTTGAAGCAGATTGATCATTTAAAAGTCTTACTGGGTGCTCATAGCCTCATTAAGTGATGCAGATGCTTTAAAACAGTCATCATTTTAATGGTCGGCAGGGTTTAGCCCACAGGCTGCTGTTAGCCCCTGTCATACAGAGTGGGCTATGGTAACTGGATGTAGCCGAGCACTTTCTGCCATCTTGATGGAGCACAAACCCTGCACAAATCCCGGCATGGAGCACAAACAGAGAAGTTGGTTGGTTGGTAAAAACTATGGTTGGATCATTTAACTCTTCTTTATCGTTAATGTGAATCAGCGGAACACAAATGGGACACAGTGTAAAAATGCAGATGATCATGATTTTTGGTCCGTTTCTGATATTAGTTGGCAAGAGTTTCTTTCACAAAGTGGCTCATGCTTTGTGCTTGACATCACGGCAGTAGTTCCCGCCTCATGCAGCATCTGTTTGAGATTGTGATTGACAAAAGAATCGTCTTCTCAAATCCTGGATATGCTTCTGAAAGGTTGGACTAGTGATATATATGGGACAATCCCTCTGGTGAGTTGAGTTTACCAAACATTCCCACATCAGGAATAATCCAGAAGACCTGTTGGACACTTGAAGTGTCAAAGCATAGCCTGATTAACTATATTTTAAGACTTCAGATAAACCATCGGGATCAGACAGGATTAATGTCATGAAATACAGAGCTGCTGTAAACATTTATTTATGGATTTTCTGTGCTAATATGCTCTGCTCCCTCTGCACACGGGTGTAACACTCTCATGATTCAGTCCAACAGTTGTATATCCAGCTCGTTGAGGCCTTTGTGCTTGGAGTCTATCTTTTATCAATCTATCTAAAACAGGTTAAAACACTGCCTGGCCAAATAAAAAGTTGCCCCCCAAAAATAGGTCACACACCCTAATATTTCATTGGACCGCCATTAGCTTTGATTTTAGTCACATTCTCTGTGTCATTGTTTCCATAAACTTCTGCAATGTCACAGATTTGTCCCAGATCACAGCACTGCCCCCACAGGCTTGGACAGTAGGCACTAGGCATGATGGGTGCATCACTTCACCTGCCTCTCCTCTTACCCTGGCGCTCCAATCACTCTGGAACAGGGTCAATCTGGACTCATCAGACCACATGACCTTCTTCTAGTCCTCAACAGTCCATGCTCCCTAGCAAACTGAAGCCTTTTTTCTGATTAGCCTTACTGATTAGTGGTTTTCTTAATGCTACTGAGTAGCATTAAGAAGTCTGAGTCCGACTGACTCCGGCTCTCTACTCTGCCTGCGCAGTGACGCGCGTCGCCCCTCAGCTTGTCAAAATGGTCCAGCGTCCAGCCTCTGGCATTACGCGCAGCGCGTCACAGGCACTATGTGCGTTTCAATACGCCAATTCGCGTCCGGTGTGGCCGTAGCATAAGGCTACACAGCTGTTCAGTCCCAATCCCTTGAGTTCCCTTCACATTGTGTGTGTGGAAATGTTCTTACTCTTACTATTAAACATACCCCTGAGTTCTACTGTTGTTTTTCTTAGATTTGATTTGGTCAAATGTTTAAGTGATTCGCCGATCACCATCATCCAGGATTTTATTCTTACCACATTTCTTCCTTGAAGACGATGGTTCCCCACTATCCTTCCAGTTTTTAATAACGTGTTGGACAGTTCTTAACCCAGTTTTAGTAGTTTCTTCAATCTCCTTAGACGTTTTTCTCTGCCTGATGCCAATGATTTGACCCTTCTTAAACAGACTAACATCTTTTCCACGACCCAAGGATGTGTCTTTGTCATGGTTGTTTAAGACATGAGAAGCTGCTCACTGCATCAGCTGAAGTTAAATAACTTCTTTCCAGCTGAAAGATAATCACCCATGCAGTAATTATCCAACAGGAGGCTCTTACCTGTTAGATTAGTTAAATCCGGGTGGAGACTTGTTTTTTGTTCAGGCAGTGTAGTTTTAGAAGAAATGATCTGCTAATACTGACATCATCATGCATCCCTACTTGTTTATCTGTGAGGTCTGCAGACACTTACATACAAATAATTTCTTATATCTTCGCCTTAATCATTAAAGTGCTTGAAAATCACGGTCCATCCTCACTGCACCACTTCATCTCACAGGTGTGCTCCCTGGAGCAAAAAAAGAAAGCTTGAATTTGAATTTAATGATAAAAAATAAACTTTAAGTCAACGTTGGTGCTTGCTCTCTTCCTGTAAATCTCCCCCAGCCATGCTTTCGTCTATCGTCTCTGTTTCTCCTCACCTCGTTTCACCTGATCTGTATCAGCTTACAGCACAAACAGCCTGACACTTCACAAACACCTTCCAGCAGGTAATACGCTTTTTATCAGCATGGGCTAATGCAGCAGCGCACCACCACATGTCCTCTCACTACAGTCATTATCCTCATTATACCGCAAGTTACCTCTGACCTCTTTGGGGGCAGGCATGAGTTACACAAGTTGGTAAGCCTGTTGTGCTTGAACCTCGTTGAAGAAGTAACACACAGAGAAATCCCATCATCTCAGGAGTGAAGATGAACCATGAGTGGGAGAGAATCGATGCTTTGGATCTAAATATAAAAGATTACTCAGACTTTCAATCCAAAACGATTATGCAGCTGGATAGAGAGCCCCAACTGTGGGACATAAATTAAGAAGATTTAGCAGTCAATTAATTTCAGAAGGGTTACAAAGCATCAGTCGACTGCAGGGTGGCATCAACGACGTCACCACAGAGGAAGAGGACAGCTCTCGTGACATGAGCGATCGCCCCGGGGCGAGCAGCAGCCGACACAAAGTGGGCTTCAATAAGTCATAACAGGACTCGAGGGTCCGACCGCAGCTCAGAAACAATCCTCCGACATCCGTGTTTACGCTCTTTTTTTCAGCTGTTGTTCATTTATGGCATTTGCACACATTTATAATTCAGAAAACGTTGAGCAGAGAGGACGTGTCGGCGCAGAGGGCTCACAAAGAGGAGGGGAGGCAATTATGCTACATGCTAATTAGTTTCAGTTGTTGATTTGGCGACACAGGCAATTAAATAAAAAGACATCATAGACCACGTGCATGTTCTTCATTAGGAGCCCGATTCTGCAATCCCAACACAAACAGGATCCTGGTGCGATCGTGCAGAGATGTTCCAACAAACCGACAAGACTGTCGACTGTGAAACACTGACAGGCAAAGAAAGACGATCAGTCATCGTGTCAGTCACCTGGACAGGTGATCTCAGTCTGAGAGCACGACTCAAGCATGGGGTGGACCACGATTATGGGACAAATATGGATATGGGTCTTTTTTGGTCTTTTTCTGTGAGTGTGTAAGGGTGTAATATATCTTTTTTTTATCTATTTGTTTTGTTTGCTGCAGTGCAATACAAAACATTTGTTTTAATACACACGTGTATTTTTAATGGTGACCTCGCATGTTTGTTTTTTTACATGCTCAAAATAAAGCATTCAATTTAAAAGTTTCAAAACTGTAGATCCATCTGAAGGGCTTGATTTTTCCTCTTAGCTGCAGAAACAGCTTCTATTTCAGAAATAATTAAAAAAAACTAGTTGCATTTGATAACAACAGTGGGGGATGTGACCCCTGGACTGGACTAGAGGACATGAGTTGAAGGCAGCAGGCAGCAGCCTCTGCAGAAAAGGAAAGTCCAAATATCAGATAAAAACACTAAATTTGAGAAGAAAATTAATTAAAACTAGTGAAATTATCTGTCCATGCAGAAAGTAAATTTTACTATATCAGAAATCCCTGGAAATATGCAAAAGACTTAAAATAAGCTGAAAATGCTGATTTTTTAGGTCAAAAGACTTGAAATCTTGAAATCAAACTGGTAGCTTTCTTTGTTTTTGTTTGGCCATGTTTGAAGTCTAATCCAGCTTAATAAATTATTTTTAAAACAAATGCTTTTTGTAAAATTATTCAAGCAACTTGACTTCTTTGAGCAACTTCTTATTTTAACTCAGTTTTAAGATTTCCAGACTAAAAGAGGCAGTAAAGATGTATTCATGCTCAATTTAAGACTGTACTGTAAAATCAAGGACTAAAAATGAGTAAATAACTTTTAAAACATGCTAAATTATTTATCATGTCTGAAAATAAGGTTTGAAATCTTGTACCAAATAACTTGCCGTGTGTGACCAGGACTATCGGGAGCCCCATTAAATGTCTGACTTTACTTTAACATCCAGTCCAACACCTCGGTCAGTTAACGTGACTGAAACAGTGCTGCGTGTGAGGACGCCCCACAAACAGCAGGTATTCCTCATAAAAAAGTTCAAGTTCATTTGGATCGGTCCCTCTGTGAACTTTGGCATAAACAAGAGAATCAGGAGCAAACAAGGAGCTTTGAGTGTAACATCATCTGCAGGAGCGTCCAAACAGGTGGCTTTTAGAGCGCCCGGGAGGCGCGAAAGCCTGCTAATCCCAGATTAAGACTGACAAGTCGTTTCACTGGATGGCCCCATTGTAATCCCAGTTGCCTCTCTATACCCTGACAATGAGCTTTGTCCCGTATCTGAGAGGGAGCCTGGAGGATTTCCTCAGCTTTGTTAGCATGAAACGGCTGCATTATTCAGACGCATGCTACTTTCAGTCCTTTAAAACAAAAACAGCAGCATATTTTTATTGAATTATTGACCCTCCTGAATGAGTAACGTGTACAGATGGTCCAACCAAGGCTCATATTTTTGTGAACAGTGAAACACTGAAATACTGCACATGAATGTAATCACATTTTGTAACACACAGGGCGTAACACTCTTACATGAGTGCAATATCCAATAAGATTAAATTCTTACCCCAACCAATAGTATCAAATAAGATTTACATAAGTTAACAAACTTAAATGGGATTTACTTTCAGCTGCAGAGTTTTTGCAGAGTAAAGATTTATTAAGTGGGTCATAAACTTTTTCACTCTCCTCCTCATGAGGTCTTTGGGATATTTTCTAAAGCTACAGTTTCAGAGATACTTCATGAAAATATGATTAGTATACCAAACTCTGGCAATCACAGGGCAGAATAAAACAGGCTGGAGAAAGAATGACAATTTAAAGTTATACTAATTGATGCTCATATTCATTTTACGGAACAAAGTCCTAAAAATAAGAACAGAATATGATTTCACCTTTTTAATAATTACAATTTTGTTCTGGGAATTGGATTTCAACCTCATTCATGATATCTTGACAGCCTTTTGGCTTTATTCTGGATATCGTATTCCATCTTCACTCTCTCTTTGGTCAGTTCATTCCTCCCTGGAGGTGCATATTAACCAAAACAATCCTCCCCTCATATATTCTCTCTTAGACCTGCTTCTAAATCTCTTCTGTCGATCGCTGCATGTCAAACAAAACAATTCATATATTTACCCTTGGTGTTTTATTTTGGAAGGATGACTTACTTTACACTCAGGCTCAGGCTGTCACAGCTGTGAAGAATAATAAAGTACAACCTGAGACGAACTCACTGTTAAACCTTGTGCTGATGTTTTTATGTCGTCAGAACATTTGACCCTGCTTGATTGCTTGATGAACAGCTGAGGAAACATCTAACTTTGGATGTGGAGGATTTCAAATCAGAGGCCTGAACTGATTAAATACCATCATTAATAAAGAGAAACATCAACAGGTGACTTACAGCTGATTGTGTTCCTAAATGTCATAGTTAATCAGCTGATAAAAACAGAGTGAGTCCTCCTTTATTGAGGCCTCCGATCCTACAGTATAGTGAGTTTTTTCTCTGCACAGCATGTGTGACTGTTCATAACATCATTGCCCACTTTTAGCTGCAGGTAAAGAAGTTTAAATCGCTGTGGTCCTTAGGCATATTTGCCTGAACAATGTACATGTGTTTTCTTTCTTTGTTTCTTTAACTAATGCAGTTGATAACGAGTCCAAACCGGGCCATCTGTGAGGATGATAACTAGAGCTGAAACGATTCCTCGGACATTCGCGAGTACTCGATTACAAAATATCCTCGAATTAAATTTTGTGCCTCGAAGCCTCGTTTAATATATAATTATACCTATAAATATATATCTGGACTACTATACAGTGCACAGTGTTTGACACGGACGGTCATTTTTGTGGCACACCTCGCCTGCTACCTCCACTGCTTGTAAAATCATGAAGGAAGAGAAAAGAGAGGGACAGAAAGGAGAGAGTCCACAGAAGAAATAGCAGAGAGTGTCCCAAGTGTGTGATCACTACAAGAAGGGATGAAAAGAAAACACAGTGCAGTGTGTCTGATGTCACACTGAGTGAGCTTAGCACGTAGCTAAGCATGATAGCACATTGTTAGGGCTGCAACTATTACAGCATTTTAAATATGCTCATCACAGACATGCATCCTCTTTCCATGGTGGAGGACACAGGATTTAAGAACATGATCAAGGATTTCAGTCCAAACTACACAATGCCCTCTTGAACACACTTCACAAATAAAATTGCAGAATTATATTACTGCTTTGTAAATCAGTATTGTATTGGCTTTGTTTTAAGCCAGTACTGGTTTAAACTTTGAAAGTTGTTAAAATAAAAACCCTTTCCTGAGGAATAAACGACATTTAGTTGCTCATTTTGAAAGCCCTAACATGTTGCATTGTATACAACTGATTTATTTGTTTAAAAACAAAAAAGTATATTTTGTTAGAGTACTTGATTACTGGAAGAAATAATTGACAGAGTACTCGATTCCAAAAATACTCGATAGTTGCAGCTCTAATGATAACTGTGAAGCATGCAGTATGTTGGGTGAATATCACTCTGTAAAGTTCATCATTAGCATCAACGCTACCTACTAGCAGATACTCGGTTCCTCCTGAAAAAGTGAGACAAAAATATGACACCTGATACTTTCATTTAAAGGTGGAGTATTAAAAGTACAATTACAAGCTGTAGAGACAATAAACCCTCCATATTGATACAAGACAGATCACATTTTGATCACACAAATGAAAATAATGCACCGCCTCACTCTGGAGAACAAAGTAAAGAGCTCTATGAGCCTCAAATACTAAAAACAATCCAGAAAAACAGCGACACACGAATGGGACAATTAAAAACAGTTTTTAGATGAAGAAGTCATGGTTACTAATCCTTAGGGCTCTACAACAGCCTGTGTTTCTCCCATTTTCAATAAAAATGGAAACTAGTTATTGTCAACTTTGTTTAACCTATGAAAATGAGGCTAACAGAGGGATTTAACAGAGAAAACAAAGGCAGTAACTCAAAATGAAGCACAATAAGCATTAAAAGATGTGCTAAATTACTAAGAATATAATGAAACCATTTTATTTCTTTGATAAAAATCAAAGCATCAACACCTATAATCGTCCAGTCTTCAGTGGGATATGTCTAATACCTGGAAGAACTCTTTTGTTTCTTAATAATGTCGGTGTAAAAACAATAACTGCATTTTATAAAAAGGGCATCAGGGTAAAAACAGTGCTGCACAACTGCACTGATGCGCTGCTGACAGGCTGCATGACGGTTCTGATTTTGTTTCAGATGCGTTTCAACATCAAACTGTTGTATTTCATTACTGATATGTATGGATATAACCTTTCTGTAATAAATTTGAATTGTAAAAAAGAACAAATGTGAGCATCTGATCTCAAACCAGCCACCAGGCCTTGCTCTTCTTAATAAGACACAACATTTACGAATCCTGGAGGTCAGAAACATTCAAAGACACGCCAAAGAAGTTTTTAACACCCAAATAATTCGACAAAAGCCTCAGCAAACAGAGCTAGAACTGATTACAGCATTGTCGCTCTAAATGAGCATTAAATAGTCAAAAAACAGTAAATCATGACCACTACTCATGTTCTGCAGAATCTGTAAGTGCAAAAATATGTTCAAATAGTTTTTCATGCCCTTGAAAATCTGAAATTAGCCTCAAACTTTGAAGATGAACCACAGAGGAAAAAGCCCCCAAAACAACAGAAGCTTTATTAAAGTGACCCACTTGGAAAAAAAAAGTTTCTGTGGGAAATTTTATTCCTCACGGTATTTTGATTAGAATTTTTTTTTCTTTTATGCCCTTAATAACAAATATACCAAACAAAAAAACACAAAAGCTGATTCATCCAGTGAAACAAAAAAGCAGTTTTAGTCTGTTTTTGTTTTCATGTTTCTCTTTTTTTGTCAAATGGTTGGAATTCTGTTTCGCTCAATATTTCCTCAGGTCCCAGCAAAAGGAGGATATTGTTTCTTCAGTGGTGTCTGCAGGGCAGGTGACACAGTTCACAAAATAAATGTTAATTTAACAGAAATGATGTTTAATGATCTTTTCTAACTCACTGGGCAAGGACGCAAAACAAGAGCGGTTCAGGGCAGGAATTGAAAAAACAAATCCAGTTAAAAGAAAATAAAAGTTCAAGGATTCAACATCATCTGTCTTGTTCAGAAATTCACATTTTACTTCCTACTTTGTTCTGCAGACTCTGCAAAACAAGGACGTCACACTCCTACAAGAAGGCAACAAGAGAAACAATAAAGAAGTCATTAAATCTCTCAAGCTGCCTTTACGCAAAAGAGCCACAGCAAAGCGAACAGGGGCGTTAACGTGGCAGGAGATAGAAACTTTGTCTTAATGTCAAACAAAAAGACTCAAACTGCTCTTGGACTGAAAGATCATCATTCAAACTTTGTCAGTGCAACAGCCTCATCAGTCACTCGACTGTCCATGTTACATATCACCTGTTGGAAACCGTATTATTATGCATTAAAGATTATTTTGTGCTTTTATTGAAAGGAGAGACAGAGACAGTGGATAGGCTTATGAAAGAGGAGGACACTCTACAAACTGGTCACAGGCAGAAGCGTGTATGTGGGTCATGCCTGGTTGCAAACCACTCCACCAAACCAGCAGCTCACCAACAACCAGTGTTGGGCACATTACTTTAAAAAAGTAATTATAGTTACAACTTACTTTCCCAAAAAAGTAACTGAATTACTAACAGAATTACTCCTTCATGAATGTAATTAGTTACCAGGTAAAGTAATTGATGCGTTACTTTTTTGAAAAAGCTTTTGCTGCTTGAACTCTGTTTCACTGTCTCTGTGTCCTTCCTTGTTGTTACCTGCTGCAGCAGCTCTGACATCATCAGTTCTCCAACGTGTGCAGTGGAATTTGCATGATAGACTCGAACGGGAGCGAAGTGCTCCGCAGGACGTTTCAAGGGAGCCGTGCTGCGCTGCGTTGGTGAGGTGCCGGCGTGCGCCAAGGCGCTGGAGATTCGCTTCAGGTCTATTTTCTGCGCAGCCGCGTTCAAACCTCGTAAATTCACCATCGTTAAGAAAGAACCGGACAGGAAGTCAATGTGTGGAGTATCCGGAAGTTTCATAATAAAACAGAATGCATGGACTCTCAAACGTAAATTTCCTCAATAGTTTGTCATTATGTAAAAACCAGAGGCCCGAGCATCAGGTCAGCAGTCGGTCAGAGGGTCCCAGAGACAACATGACACCATAGACGAAGAAAAGTGAATCGTAGAGGTACAGAAATATATAAGATTGTAATCATGACACCAAATATCTTTTCTACAAGGATATAGGTGGATAGAAGTTGAATAAATCACAAAGTTGTGCGGTTGGGACCAGCAAAGGGACCTTAGAGAAGCGAAGTGAGGTGTTGTTTCTTTCTTTTCTCAGTCCATAACATGCTTTATGAGCGTGTGACCACGCTAGTCTCATGAGAACCTGTGGCTCTCTGGGGATCAGCCCTCCCCCTACGGGGCTGAGCGCCGCGGCGCTGCTCGGTGCACCCTTTCAGTGGGTTTTATCTGCTTCCATGTGCCATGGAATTTGGAGGTGAGGCAGGTCATATAACAGCTGCTTGACATCAGTGCAAAGTAATGCGCCACACTTCACTGTTAGTAATGGTAACAGTGTTGTAACGCATGAAAAAGTAATTCATTAAATTACTCGTAACTGAAAAAAATAACACCGTTATACTTTAACGCCATTATTACCAACACTGCCAACCGTCTACTACAGCAATGACCCGCCAGATTTGACCATCAGCCTTCAGCATTTTCTGCATGTAAAGTGCACTAGCCACAGACAGCACTCATTTTAGATGCAGCGGTGTTGCCACTCAAAAGAGTCCGTGTTAAGTTTGGTCCTATCTTGGCCTAATTTTAATTGCAATTGTTAAAAATAATAATCAAAGAGACACTAGTTAGGGCACTTTAGGTCCTAAAAACAGTCTTTACTGCAGCAAACGAAGGGAGGGAAGCCTTAAGAAGTGCAAACACAGGGATGTTCAAGGAGAAAAGACTTCAGACGCTGTCAGAAACAGATCATAAAATGGACTTACAGGTTTATGCGCAAACATGTCGATAAACTCCTTTCACTGTGTTTAGGACAATGAGTGGGTGAATCAACATTACACTTGTCAAGGTTTGTACTTTATGTTGTGCCCTTGACTGCACGGGAAAAACAATTGCCATATCAAGCACTTATTTGCATTTACTGCAGCAAGGAGTAAGTATCAGACATCCACGGTGACGTTGTTGCCTCTGAATCTGATCTGTTGTCAATGAGTTTGTCAATGAGAGGATCAGCAAAGAAATGCATCAAAAATCAGAATCAATAATGGCATAATCATAGGCAAGTTTAAAAGAACATTAAAACTACAAACTTTAAAATAATATAAGGTTGGAGAGCTGCAGTCCGGATCACTTCCAAAATCTAATCATTTGTTCCTTGTCCCAATCCGGACATTTCCTGAAAATTTCATCAAAATCTGTCCATAACACTTTGAGTTATGTTGCTAACAGTGAAACAAACAAACAAACAAACAAACAAACAAACAAACAAACAGACACACTCAGTGATCACATATCCTCCTGGTGGAGGTAAAGACAAAAATAAAGCAGGAACATTGTGGTACTGAGGAAACGTCATCCTAAAGGTTTGAAATGAGTTATCACTGGAGGTTAGGTTAAAGTGTAAAATTAAATATATCATGAAATAAAGTAAAAAATACATTTAAATGAAGTTAAAGATAAAACATAATGATACTAAAGTGGAGCTGTAATAAGAATAAATTATTAAATGCTTATTCAGGTAAAAGTCAGACTGAAGAGGCAGGTCTTGAGTTGGCCCTGATGTCAGTAAAGTTGAGATCACCTGCTTTTTTTTCAGTTTGATTCAGTTTTTATCGGTTTTAACTGCAGCCCCCTATCAGACCGAGTCTTGGTTCATACAGTGAACCAGACTGACGGCGAGTCCTGGTCCCTGCGGCTTGAAACTTAGAGCTCTGAAGGGTGGAGGTCACTCTTGGAGGAATGTGGGCTAAGTGATGGAGGCCCTGCTGACCCAGCATCAGCGAGCTCGTCCCCGTTACAGCTGCAGTTGTCTCGTTTGGCAGTCGGAGGCATGCCAGCGTCCCCCGGCACGCCGAGCTGTCACAATCCACACTAATCCAGTCCCCGGTGTGTCCCCTGCCCCGGTGAGGAGTGTGTGTTATGGGAAACAGCCATGTGTGAGTGCAGAGGGTATATCTGATCCTGCAGACCTGTAAACACCGGCCTGGCGAGGAATCGGTCAGGCTCTACCTCTGTGCGGAGCAGCAGGATGTAAAAGCACACGCAACACACATTCTTCAGAGTGGAGAGGTGTGAGTGTGCGCTGCGAGGTCAGAGCCTCTCTGCACAGCACAAGGTTTCCATTGTCCTTCAGCAGATATACATTGTTCGCCACGCACAAGGCCTCTCTTCAAACCGTGAAGGGTGTTAATCTAGCCAATCACAGCGGCCGCTTTTCACATGGACTTAAGCCCTTGAATCAGGGCAAATATTTAAGACCCAGGTGGGGTTGTTCAGTCCAACATGAGTGACGTCAAGCATGGAAAAACTGGCATTTGTGCATCAGGCAGTAAACCTTTCACATAAATACAGTCCCATTTTTCTGCACGACTTTTACTGACAGGGCCGGGGAGCTACGTGGAGTTTACATCATTATGTTTCTAACGAGCGAGAAGCTCAAATAAAGTAAAAGCCTAACGAGGAGCATGATGGTCAAGGAGGCAAAAATAAAAGTCTGCAGAGTGTCGTCAAAGCATCATCCTCTTCCTCCTTTTTCAGACAAGATTCACATGCATTCTTACATTTTTAAATCTATTAGGATTAAATAATTGGGATGTGCGTCATCTTCAGCAAATTAATAAAATAATGGGAATGACTGAACATCCACCTCAGTGATGGCTGCATTAGATTCAGACATACGTTTTTTAATCCATAAGGAACAAATTGGTTGTTTCAGTTTCTCTTACTCACAGTATAGCAGTAGGAATATCAAATAAATTCATCAATATACTGTAGGAGGGAGCATCAAAAAAAGTCCAAAACTTAAATAAGCAATTGTGGTGGTATGTATTTTGTTACTAGTTTGTCATAACTTCTGAGTAGCTTGTTTTTGTGAGATTGCTTTTTTCTCTGTTTTTTGCATGTTACATGTGCATATAATATTGTGTAACTTTAAAATACTTTAGGTGGAGGCTTCAAATAAGTCCTTTGGGCCGTTCGGCTCTTCCTGCGCCTCACATAATTTGTTATCTTTGACTTTTGTGTATTTCATAATTGTGCAAAATAAAAAAAAAGTTGGCTGCAATATGCAGAGCTATGTCAACTTCCATCTGAAGAAAATTGAATTTATATGTAAAGTGAGGGTATGATCAAGGTCAAGGAATTTACACTGTTAAAAAATTCCTTTCCTTTCTTTCTTTTCCTTACCTTTATTTTAATCTTTATTTAAAAGTTTAAATTCCTGCTTTAAGATTTTCTGCTTCTGTCTCTATTCTGTATAAGAAGAGTGAGGTAAACTGATTCTGATAAACATGAACTATATTTACAATATGAAGATAATGTTAGACAGTTTGGCATAAATGTTGTACTGGATATCACATTTGCTTATTAACTTATTAAGAAACACCAGAGGTAAAAACTGTAGAAAATGTATTTTGGGTTAGTGAGGAAAACCAAAGGATTGTGTAGCACAAAAGAGCAGAAACACTTTGAATGTAAAGTAACTTATAATCCAAATTAAAATGTGGATGAAGAGGTTAATCTGGATTCACTCCTGAATTTCATCTCTCTCGTGTTACTCTGCTCTCCACCTAGCTGTTCTGATTTTTATCAAACTCTGACAAAACTCTCGAGACCCGCTCAAGAATTTCTGGAAGAGCGTGTTGTTTTTTAATAAAGCTGCGTCTCTTATTTTGCTCCCTCTCTCCTTCCCTTCATCCCTCACTGTGCACACAGGCTGTAAATCACAATTAGGGCCTTCATTAGATATGGCTGATTTATTAAGTCCCACTGCTTGTCTCTGGGCCTCTCAGCCATATTTTAGCTGCCAACAAGATCTCATCCATAGTTATGAGACATGCTGTTTGCTGTGTGTGCATAGGGTCATCCGCCAATGCGCATTAATTATTGAGCACGACTCCATAGGTTAAATTAATTGCATCCAGATGATAAATCATTTGTGTGTGCTCTGCAGCGATGCCTGCTCGCAGCACTTTTGACTGCATTTCTAAATGCTTGTCTCTCAATAACGACAAATTGGCAACGGCATCAAAAATCTGTCTCTATTATCAGCGAGTGATCGGGCGTTTGAAAGGGCGCCAAGCGTTTTGGAGCCTCATCCAAAGGCTTTGACAAACACTCTCCCGCTCTCGAACACGCACACATCAATCTGGCCCGTGTTCACATCCCGGTTACTCCGCTCTTTAAGTGTCCCTGGCTCTCACAATGCAGCTTTGTTCCTGCCGTAAATCACCGCGCCTGTATCGCGCAGCATATCAGCTACTGTCCGCCGCCACCACTCGCTCACGTTGAGAAGTTAATCCAGAACACAGACATTCACTCTTTAAGCAGGTTTGATTTTTTAAATAAATCAACTCTTATTTTTCTGTAATTCTTAGTGCTGTCAGTAGATAAAAAATTGCGCAATTAATTAATTATGACCTGTAATTAATTAATGTGTTTTTTAATCTCACTTTAGGAATTGCTGAAAAAGCCTCAACTTCAGATATTTTCAATGAAATTCATTAGATTATTGTGGCAGATCAAAAGATTGTTCTCCAACCTTCAAAAACTGAAGCACAAGAAGCCCAATGCATAAAAACACTCCAGCTTTAACGGACCAATCAGGGGACAGAGGCGGAGCTGCAGATGTGACGACAACAGGAAGCGACTGCATGTTTGAAAACAACAGTGGTGTGTAAAAGTGATCTCTGTGGATGCAGAAAGATCTGCAGTTTTATCAGAAATGGACTCGATTTCTCCTTTAAAAGAGGAGAAAAGAACGTCACGTCAAGCTTTCTTATGGGAAATCATGATTTTGCTCTTCCCCGACCGGAGATCATTGCTTGGAACCTGAGAGAGACGCGGACATGCTGCGCTAACATTGCCGAGCCGTAGTCATGGTTACCCTATGATGTATGAAATTTGCTCTCCTCAGAGGTTTACCGCGAGAACTTGGTGGGTTGGTGTCTTTAACGAGATTCATGTCACATGTGGCAGATGACGAATCTGTGTGGTATCATTTAATGTAAGACAAGATGACAGTCAAAGGACTGATGAACTCGTAGTTTAAGCTCATGGCTAAGGGTCTAGCTGCCACGTCATTCTGTGGCTTGATGTGATTGGTCTGTGAAGAGTGTGACGAGCGAACTGATCAGCCAATCACCAGCTGCCCTGGTGTTTTAAAGTTCTGCCCTCTGAAAATACCAAAACATAAAAATGAGATTAAAATGGACACTAATGTGATTAAAAAAACCTAACATGTTAATCATGACTATAATTAATTAATTGCGATTAACGTGATAATTTGGCATCCCTAGTAATTCTTTTTGTCGCGAGTTTTCTTTCTTTACTGCTTTTATTGCTTTTTGTCTGGATCTTTTTTATTCTCTCTTCCTCTTCTGCTTTCCTCTTTTTCCTACGGCTTTTAAACATTCATCTTTTATTTTGGTCTTTGTGGTCTTATGTTGCCTAGTTCTTGTTAAGTTCTCCTGTTTTGCCTTCTATATGTTTCCATCTATGTTTTTAAAAGTGCTTTACCATAAAATATCATTTTTGCCTCCACCAAGTAGGTTATGTCATCTATTTGTTTGGTTTTTTTTGTATGTTTGTTTGTTTGTTTCTCTGTTAGTAACATAACTAAAAAAAAATCCCACACACTGGCCAACTTCCAGAATAGAAAATTTATTGCAACGTTTCGGTCAAAGACCTTTTTCAAGCAGATGTTTGTGGCACAAAAAAGGTCACCCTTAAATAGGAGTGGCTGTGTGACGAACCAATCGCCTTTTCACTCATGTGATACAAAAAAATGGGGTCATACAAACAAAACCAATACACATAGATAAAAAACATAAAGTAGAATTAATTCCAAAGAATGTCGTGACTGAATACATTAGGTCCTGAAAAGGTAATGGCTAATGATTTCAACCAGAAATTCTTTTTATATATATGACATATGAAAACTAAAAGGTTCAACAAAGAGAAAAAGTCATGCCTGCAAGAATCTAAAGAGGACATTTCTGTAAATCCCTCTTTGTCCAACGCACCTGCCGCAGTAGTAGATGTGCAAAGATTTTTGCTGTTTCTGAGCAACAAAACTTTATGGACAGATTTCAATGAAATTTTCAGGAAATGTCTGGATTGGGACAAGAAACAAATTATTAGATTATTTAATGATTAAATATTTAGATGAAATAGGTAGGACTAATATTTATGGTGAAAATCACAATATGGATGAGGACTGTGGTGCTGACAGGTTCTGTGCACTCTAAGTGTTTTATTTAGCTTTAATAAAGACATCAGTCAAAACAAGATCAAGCATCAGAGTGCATTCATACATTCTGCTGCTATTTCAACGGGCATCAGAGATATTTCCGGCCAATACATTAGCTGTAGATACTTACAGAAACTCTCTTACCTGTAGATACAAATATAGCACTCATAACACTGTGCATTGCTGTGAGAAAAATTGAATTTAAAATCAATAAATAAAGAAACCACTATGTCATGTGTTTCCCATAAAATGAGCCATAAATTCTAGAAGGGCTAATTAATTATTGCAAGAATCATTAATGTGATTATTTCAGATAGATTTAGAGATGATAAATAGTGAGAATGATTAGTCGAGGGATCTAAATATTTAGATGAAATAAAGGTAGGACTAATATTTATGGTGAAAATCACAATATGGGTGAGGACTGTGGCGCTGACGGAGGTCCACGCTCTCTGAGTGATTTTCTAGCTATTAATTTCCTCTGATATTCTGCAGACATGGAGCAGCAAAGAGCAGGACGCTTTAGTCTCTCAGGGTCAATCTATACAAATAATCTTGTTATCTTGTCACTTCTGCTCAGGTGGTGATGTTTTGAGTAGAAAGCTGCAAGACCCTGGAGACAATGAGAATCAAACCTTGTTGGTTTTTCAACACATCACTGCATTGTCAGGTTTGTGCTGCACAGTCTCAGTAAAGGCAGAGTAGAGGCAGGCTGAAGGATAGTTTTGCATTCATGCAGGGAAGCTTGGGTCACATTTTCATGGTTATTACATCACACGGGGGAGGAATTTGCAAACGGGCTAACTTTCATCAATTACCATCCCACTTCCACACAACTAAGAGTCTCCACAGAGGTTGATTTGGATCTTTCTCTAAATTATTAAGGATACAAGAAAGAAAAATGAGGAAAAACGGAATCAAAATAAAGCAATTCTCCAATGGTAAGGAAACTAAACCAACAAATCAGCACCAAAACAAAAAAAAAGCTTTAAAGCTGAAATAACAAACAGAAACTCTCCATCTATCAAAAGCTTGGCGTAAAGTGCAGAAAAAACCTCCTTAAACCCAAATCAACAGGTTTTTACTTGAGAACCCTTCACAAACTGGGCCTCCATCCAGAAGCATTCACTTCCTTCACGCCTCGCTCTCCCACCGGCACGACACGCTCATCCCCTGGCACCTCATGGGCAGGGTGGTTGCTCCTCAAGGGTATATAGAAATAGTTCTGGATTAGTAACAGCTTGAACAGGTGAGCTAGGACTTGTTCGGGCCTATTTATAGAGAGTGTGAAATCCTATTGTTGAGAATAGAGGAGGGCGAACACAGACGCAGAGAAAAAGACGTTTGATAACACTTCCTGTGCTTAATCTGATGGCAGTAGAGATCAATTAGGGAGAGTCTGATAACTTCTTTGTGCTGGAAATGTGACGTCAGAGCGAGGAAATCTGTTCAGGTGTTTCAAGGATAAAAACGAGGCTTCTGTAAGAGTCTTGTCTGCCTGTGCTGTGACTTAATTAGACTGTGGCCACGGTTACATGATGTGTTTTTTTAGTTCTGAATTAATTATTCTGTCAAAAAGTGAAATTTTGGTGGTGATCTAGATCTGTAAATCTGGATCCAAATGCTTGATATATTTAATTTTAACAATTGATGCAAATGCTGTTATCATGAGTATTACCATTTAATATGCAAACTGTCAGTGATTCACTGGAAACAACCTTTTAATAATGTCTTACACAGGGTAACAAGACTGAATTTTAATGCTTATTATTGAACCAACGGCTGGTGGGGGACATATTTTCTGGGACTGTCCCAAAATACAGACATTCTGGGAAAACATAAAGAAGGAAATCTGCAAAGCTCTGCACCTGAATTTACCATTAGAGCCCCAACGGCCAAAGTTACATGCTGTTTTTTAATTTGGAATTAATTATTCAGGATGAAATAATTCAGATTTAAAGTTTTCTCCTCCGTGTTTACATGGAAATAATTCAGAATAAAGGTTTACTTGGAAAACATGTTTATTCTCCTTTATTCAAGGCCTGGCGGTTGGCTATGGTTCTGATTGGACAGCAGTGGACGTGAGGTAGTAATGTATTTACGTTTACCAGAAGAAAAACTCACATTAAGCATCTCTGTCAGGGAAACCTCGTCCAACTTGGACACTACAGCTTTAAAAAAAAGTCCACATTTTAATGCTTACGTCCATCCGCACTTTCATTAATTCAAAATCTTCTAAGGCTCTGATTGAATAAACTTTCTTGGCTCGCATGGAGTCCCATGTTTCTTTCGAGTGGCCATCCTGCTCCAGTCAGATGTCACACTGGTAGGATGTCACACTGGTAGGATGTCACAGTGGCAGGATGGTACACTGGTAGGATGTCACACTGGTAGGATGTCACACTGTGATGATGTCACACTGTTATGTTACACTAGTAGGATGTCACACTGGTAGGATGTCACATTTTTATTTATTTTTTTTTTTTTTTTTTTTTTTTTTTTTTTTTTTTTTTTTTTGGAGGATGTCAAACTGTTATGTCACACTGGTATGATTACCATGAATCGATCTTTAAAAGATTAATCGTTTTCAGATTGAAATCGCAATTTCAGGCTACGAAAGCATATAATCGCAAAAGTTGCAATACTTGCTTTTACTTAAGTGCTGGTAAACAGGTCAGCATTACACAGCCTCTGTTCAGGAGTAAAAGTTGGATTACCCCTTAAATAAGTGTTTCCCAGCCGGGGGTCCATGGTCCCCTAGTGGTCCATGGTGTAATTGCATTTATAAGGGATTAATTTACTCAAGTATGCCTGGGACCTTTTGCTACCTAAACTTCAGGAGGATAGCAGGACTTTTTCTTTATTTAATCACAAGTATGATCCTGTACTGTTTCAGCTGGCATATGCCATTCATTTCTTAATGATGATTTTACTGTTAATCATCTGCAGGAAGGTGTTGTGTTAAAACTTATTAACCTGTAAGGTTCAGGTTAGCACTTAAAATTAAGCTAGTGTTGCAAACAAAGAAAGAAGATTATAGGCACAGTTACACAAAGAAGAAGAAGAAGAAGAAGACAACCCCTCTCCCTTTGGGTGGGGGGTCCTCAAGGTAGATTAAAAATATGTCAGGGTCTAGGACTGCAAAAATGTTGAGAAACACTGCCTTCAATAATAAAAACAGATTATTTATCATGAATATTAGATGATGAATAAAGTGTTATTTTGATCGTTGATTTCCTTATTGCTGTCTGTACTGTAAACAGAGGGAATATTGCACAAAAGCTTGTTCAGTATCTTTTCCTAAAATTGTTCAGCCCTATTTTAAGGTCAATTAATTATTTTGTAATTAATTTTACTTTATTTACAGTATTTTCTGTTGTATATTTCTTTGTTATTACTGCTGTGTTGTCTCTCAGGTTGGTGTATATGACACTAAAGAGTCGCGTCTCATATTTAAATGATCTAATAGTTGATTCACCTCCAGAGAACAACACTGTCCCTCTCACTGGAGGAAGTCCAGCATCAGTCGTGGGTGTAATGAAAGTGTTTGAGCGTGGGCCTGTATCCTCACACACTCTTTCCTCTGGCCGACTCCTGGCTCATGACTAATTGATGGTGACACAGAACAAAGGAGAAGATTAGAGGATTGACTGTGTGACACACAGCCACAGGTCAGAAGGAGGTTTAGACTCAAACTGATTACGGCAGAGTCACCGGAGGACACCGCCGACGCCGACACCTCTGCGTCCTGCTGGGGGAGCCCGGCCCAGTGGGTCAGGAATGCTGGGTAATGGATGACCAGGAAGCTCGGGGGGGGGGGAAACACGGTGAAGAGAGAAACGAGGAAGCTTTACGAGGAGCTGTTGGCTTAACAAAGGTGTGACAGTGGGAGTGCTGCCATGTTTATGGGCAGAAAAAGCATGTCACATCATCAGATCAGGAATTTTCTGCCCACATTTGGAGCAGAAAAACAAAAGTAGTGACACCATGCAGTTGAGGGTTAAAACTTGATAAAATATTGACTGTAAGATCACTAAAAGGAGCAGCTCTTCTAATTCATAGAGAGGGGAAATTGAAGCCAAAACTAAAATTTTAAATTTATCAGGTGGCATATTCCACTTTTTGAATCCTAACATAATATTTTCAAACTGTCACAATAGCTCTTATTGCCTCCTTTTATGTTCTTTGTTTATCTATTCTTTTTTTCTTCCTTCTCTCATCTTGGTTTTACACATCCCTGTTGTGTTATTGCCAAAAAAAAAGAGAAGTATTGAGATTCTGCTGTATTGAAGGTGAGCAGTTATTGTGAAAATTGACATCTGAAAGTATGTTTGAATGTATCTATGTATGAACTGCAATTCTCTGAAAAAAAAAAAAGGATGTAGGACTTTTAGTAGGATGGGAGAAAAAGTTGATTTACATAAGTATTGGGATTTTTTGTTTGACGATTTGTAAAACGATTTTTTGGTTCAAAAATCGTTTTTTTTCCAGATTTAAAGGATAAGTTCGGTTTCTACAGCTTTCACATTGTTTATAGAATGAAGTAGAACAATATACTCACCCAGAAGGCTTTCCTGATCCAAACAGTGCTTCAGGAGATATTTAGATCCAAAATCGAGCGGCGGACATCCGTGTAATGGTAGCACACAGGGCATGTATAGCGCCGCTCCTAAAACTGCATTAATCATCCAAAAACTCATTAGTTTCACCAATATTTCATCATGGTCCACTTGGGTAACTCCTCCATTACAGTCTGTGTCACTCCAGACATGTTTTGTGGCTGTGTTGACCTCTGAACCGAAGAAGAAGAACGTTTGCCGCCGCGCACGCACAGTATGACTCATTGTTTCAGGGGAAGACAGCCGGCTACACAACGACTTTCTTCTTCCAGTTTTGTGCAAAATGGACGAATATCTATCGGATGAAGATGCTGTGGAGGAGAACTTTGAATATGATGGGTGTCCTTACAGTTTCGAGCCAGAGTTTACAGATGAGGAGCTCATCGAAAGGAGGACGCAGAGGCAAAGAGAAGAATAGCTCTCCAGAGAATACTGTGCAGGCGCGAAGGCAAACTTTCTTCTTCTTCAGTTCAGAGGTCAACACAGCCACAAAACATGTCTGGAGCGACACAGACTGTAATGGAGGAGTTGCCCAAGTGGACCATGATGAAATATTGGTGAAACTAATGAGTTTTTGGATGATTAATGCAGTTTTAGGAGCGGCGCTAGACATGCCCCGTGTGCTACCATTACACGGATGTCTGCCGCTCTGTTTTGGATCTAAATATCTCCTGAAGCACTGTTTGGATCAGGAAAGCCTTCTGGGTGAGTATATTGTTCTACTTCATTCTATAAACAATGTGAAAGATGTAGAAACTGAACTTATCCTTTAAATGCAGTCCAGGCTTTTGCAGAGAGAGTATAAATAGCTAGTTAAAATATATTGCTGCATAAATCCTAAAAACTGACTCACGTGACGTGTATTTTCCCTGATATAGTGTGTAGGCATCATCATTGCTCATATTTTCTGCTGGTGTTAAAAAAGCTAACTAAAGACAGCAATATCGTAGAATCGGCAATCAAAAATCAAATCAGGAGGAAAGCACATCAACCCAACCCTAATTTTTAGGATTTTTAAAGAAATTAAGCATCATATCAATCTGACAGTTTTGTCAAACAGAGTTAAAACTGCTTGAGAAACAAAGTCTCTGACATTTTAAAGTCTAAAAAGCCTTTTTTCCTGGAAGAATAGTAAACCATTTAACTGGTCAATTAATCAAGGCTCAGTTTTACTTACAGACATGAAAACAAGATAATGAGGATTAAACAATTACTGCGCGGCCTGTCTCTGTCAGTCCATAAGCTTTGTCACATGTGGTCAATGTTGGAAGTGTTTGGTGTTAAATTGGCCACAAAAAAAACATTGGGAGTCAGATCTAATGAGTTGTGTTTTAGATGCATCACTGGAAATGTCGTCCTTGATTTAATTGAAACGTGACCATTTACAAGCGCATTAAAGCATATAGGTAATGAGACAATCAAATGACAGCAACATAGTGCATATATGTATGTTTACATGACCAAGACGACCTGCTGAAGTTTGAACTGAGCATCAGAACTGAGAGCAGAGTTTGATGGAAGTGGGCGTGAACGTTATATGCTTGTTGGTCCAAAAAACAGACAACACCCAGTGATAGGAAGTTCACTGGGTGAAAATGCTTTGCTGGCTAATTACATACTTGATAGTGTTTTATTACCTCCGCCAAGGAGGTTATGTTTTTGGGAGAGTTTGTCTGTCTGTCCGTCCATCCGTCCGTCTGTGAACAAAATAACTCAAAAAGTAATGGACGGATTTGGATGAAATTTTCAGGAAATGTTCAGCATGGGAAAAGAAAGAACTGATTCGATTTTGGTGTTGATCCAGAGCAGCATCTGGCCGCCATGGCGAAAAATGTGATTTTAGTGGATAACTACTGAACTAAAATAGATATCATTATGAATCCAGTTGCTAATGGTATGTTTTCATGGTCACGGAATCTAAATATTGACATGAAATAAAGGTAGGACTAATATTTATGGTCAAAATGACAATATGGCTGAGGACTGTGGCGCTGGCGGAGGTCTGCGCTCTCCGAGTGCTTTCTAGTTATTTATCAATTATGTTTATATTTATGAGAATATATTCCAAATAAACAGTTTATTTGGATTTCATTATTTCATATTAACGTTTAAAAAGCAACACTCCATCCATTAGAGCTGGGACAATACGCTTTTCTCCCAATTTGTTTTTTTACGATTTATTAGGTGCCGATTCGATTTAAATTGCAATTCTACGATATTGCAGATCTTGCAATCTTTAGTTAGCTTTTTTAACACCAGCGTGCCTACAAACTATATCAGGAAAAATACACATCACATGCAAGTCCACTTTTAGGATTTATTCAGCAATATATTTTAACCAGTTATACACTCCCTCTTCAAAAGCCTGGATTGCATTTTAAAGTGGCTTATTAGCATTTTAATTTTGGGGGAAAAAAATTGATCTCTGAACCAAAAAGTTGATTTAAAAGTATCAAAAAATCCTGATACTAAGGTAAATCAATATTTTCTCCCACCCCTACCATCCATGCAGCAGAATGAATTGTTTTAATTGTTCATTTCATCACAAACAGACAATAATTCTCAGAGGAAAGAGGTCTTTTGGGCACAGGAGTGACTTGAAATGTCTTTGTATCAGAAATCAGCAAAAATTCAAATCATACATCCTTTAGTTCAGTTTATAATGCGTCAATGTGCAAAGACTGAAACACCAGCATGAGTACATTTAGATAATATGCTGCGCCCACTGTCCGGCCTTCTTCTAAATGAGAGTCATTTTAATAAAGAAGAAAACAGCCTTTGTCTCAAATCAGAATAGAATAGAATAAACATTTATTCATCCCACACGGGGAAATTTACAGTGTTACAGCAGCAAAAGCGACAGCATTAATAGAATAAAAAATAGACTTAAGTATGAAACAGCAGCATTTTCATTATTCTACCTATATAAGATATAAAATATAAAATATAAAAAGGGCCTGGATACAAAACTAAAAGCAAATCTCATAAAGATTATATACACAGGCAGCAGCTCTCTGTTTTTACTGATGTCCACACAGTCATAGCATCCATGAGTTTATAAAAAGCCCAAATGATGGCCCAATTGTCCACTCGTCATTTTGGCATGCCGGGACACATCGTTCATTTCAGTCGCCCTGCCTCTTTATCGGCGAGGCCTCTAATTGCCGGACAGCTCAGCTGATCTTGAAGCTAACCAGGAGCGATGTCATCCCTCTGCTCGCCTCACAATGGGGCTCATTGGATTAGGTTCGAGCAGGCTTTGTTAAAAGCTGGTGCAAATCTAATCAAGGAAGAGACCTCAATTATGCTAGCATGTACTTAAACTATCAGATCAGTGAGAAGGGAGGACGGGGTCGGCCTGCATGGGAATGCAATCAGCAGCCATTACGGCCGCTTCATTCTGGCTGATGGCAGCTTTAAAACAAGCTGCAGGATTTTCCCTCCAAATGAAAGCGCCGCGGTTTGGTGCAGCGCTGCGTTCAGGGTCAGGCGGACGCTGCTCTCGAGCAGGGGGGGAAACAGGTGTTAGCATTGAAGCGGGAACAGCGCTGGAGAGGAGGCGCTTTGTGTGGCGACCTTCGTCCTTTCTGCAGAAAACACTCGAGTGAACGGCGGCCGTTTAAACCCTCTGTGTTTTAATGAGGTGTTGAACGCAGCCTGCCGGGGAGCTGACAATAACCTCTCTCCAGCTGCAGCATGTCCAAGAATGTGAAAATGCGAGGAAGCACTTTGTCTGAGAGGAGATGAACACCCTGATCTAAGGACCAGGTGGCTCACGGCGCAACAGCTGAGACTGACCCTGACCTCTGACCTCTCTGACTCTTCACAGGTAAAACAGGAAGCAATTAGCCACGCTGTCAGCGGGTCTGGTGGCGGTCTGCAACACAAGGCCAGGGGTCCCAGCAGGCTACAGTTGTCATTGTTGATCTGTTTGGGGCGGGGGGTATAGGCTACTGTCAGAGGTCAACGGGTCACCATGGGGGGAACACAGTGGGGGGGGGGGGTTTGTCATGGAGAGAGGTACTGTTACTACTGCTGTACCAACAGGTTAATATGGAGGAAACAGTCAACACGATCAACACCTGACTGCGGTGACAAACAGCAGAAGTAGATTAAATGTCCTAAGTTAGACATAACCTGGCAGAGATTTCAGAAATATGAAAAATCACTTTGCACTAGGGCTGGGACGATACGCCTTCCAACGATTTGATTTTTTTTACGATTTATTAGGTGCCAATTTGATTTAAATTGCGATTCTACTATATTGCTGATTCTTGCAATCTTTAGTTAGCTTTTTTAACACCAGTGAAAAAGATGAACAATTTTGATGCCTACAGACTATATCAGGAAAAATACACATCACATGTGAGTCTGTTTTTAGGATTTATTCAGCAATATATTTTAACCAGCTGTTTATGCTCTCTCTTCAAAAGCCTGGACTGCAGTTAAAAGTGGCCAATTAACACAGACTAAAATGAAGCATTGAAATCTGGAAAAAAAAAAAGATTTTTGAACAAAAAAATTGTTTTAAAAATTGTCAAAAAATCCTGATACTTATGTGAATCCATTTTTCCACCCACTCCTAAAAATCACTATTTACAGAATCAGAATCTGTATTTATTGCCAAGTACATCTGTACATACGAGGAATTTGACCTGGCAAATTGGTGCAAAAACAATCAACACATAATAAAAGTAATAATCAAAACAAGGGGCGGGAAGAATAAAATAAAGTAAAAAAAAACAAACAGGTATAAAATAGTGTTAAACCGACTGGTTGATATCAAAATACACAAAATATAGGAAATAAAGTACAGTCTCACTGGTACTTGTGTTATGCAGGTGGAATATTCAGAGTTAAATAATGATGCAATATTCGTTTGATACCTGCTGCAAACAGGAAGACCATTGACCCTGTTCAATAATTTCATCACCATCACATGATAAAAAACAAACTATGAAATAAACAAAGATAAAAAGTTGATAATTGGTGTGGCAGACTGAACATTTTTGCTGATATTTAAAGCTTAGTTGTCACATACTCCCTTATATTGTCTGTTATCATCACTGTACGTCAAAACTCCCAGAGCTCAAATCTATCATTAAATGATAAAAGCAGCACTACAGTCTTCTCTACAGTTCAGGATATTTTCACTCCACTTCTGACATGTTCAACCCTTTGACTGGCATTGTAACCGTGTGGTTGACTTTTTGCCACCTTACCACTATATTTAAAATTTTGAAAGCCTATCTTTATCTGTTATTTATTTAATTTACCTCTCTTTATAAAACTTAAACCCAATGGGTGGTGATGCTGTACTTGAGCATAATTGTTTAAAAACTAGAAAAATCAGAAATGAATCATTGTTCCTCAGAAATCTAACAGTAAAGAGTAGTTATCAGAGTATAAAAAAATATTTTTACATATTTCCAGATCCTTTAACAATCATACTTTAGGAAGGAAAGAAACATGATGATAAAAAAATGATATGGTTCATCAGAAAACTTAGACAACTGCTAAATATCTAACTTCAGCACTTGGTGATGTTCTCATATGAAAAACAAAAGTTTTGACCCAGAAATGAACGATATCTATTCGTGGCCAGGATAACGCTTAACAGGCAAGCCTACCAGCTGGTTGATCAACATGTCTGATTCCCAGTTGAAAAATAAAACCTGAAATGTTGCTACATGAAGAGGAAGGAAACCAATTTTAGTCAAAGGGTTAAACAAAACTTTACTTCTGTGTAATCTGCTTGGCCTGTAATAAATGTGATTGACAGAACAATAGTCCAATCACCTGTCAGATCTGCCAAAACTCTTTCCATGAGCTCTTCCTCAGATGGACCAGTGAGAGTCTAGCATGTCAGATCACTGCATGTCCACTTTAAAAATGAAAGGTATCTTTTAATAGATAATAAAATGTTCTATACAATCCCTGTAGTTTTATTTTTTTCTGCAGTAATATCCACTCTAAAGAAAAATCAGAACCCTCACAGTGCTCTCTGTTCACTGTAAAATTTTCCTTGCTCTGGCCCAGTTTTTCGCTCGCCAACACCTCCCTCCTCTGCATGAGCGTGTGCATCATGTGTTTTCACTGAAGCTGCATTACAGGCACTAAAGTCACCTGCTCTGTCTGTTATATCAGCGTTAGTGTTTCACAATAAAGTGTCAAGTAATAAATAGTTTTACATTTAAGAAACCAGAACATTAGACCAGAAGCTCCTTCTGGAATCAACACAGAACTGATTCACTTAAGTGTAACAAAAGATAAAAATGATTTTTAATTGTTTTGATGAATAAAATCAGGATAAAGTGGGCTTTCACACACATCTTGTGATTATAATGAAAGTAGGAGCTCATGATACTTCTATGCACAAGACCCTAAATCAGGACTTTTTCGCATCATGCTTAAGACATCTGTGGATGGCATGCCTAAAATGTTCTGCTCTCCTGGCTCCTTAAAACAGACCATTGTGTGACGTGCTATCAGCCTTAGAATGGATGCAGAGTTGTTGACAATATGGTATCAGCATAGTCAACCTGTAAACGTGGGAGAGGGAGCCTTAAGTGGGCTGGAGCTCCAACAGGACATATTCTTGCAGTCATGGTTATTTTGGTTACTTGTTACAGTCACTTTCTATCCTTTCTAAACTTATAACAATAACAAAGATTTCCTCCAGCTGTGTGGAAGCTGATTACACTTCCTGTTCAAAAAACAAGTCTCCACCTGGATTTAACTAAGTAAACAGGTACGAGCCTCCTGTTGGATAATAACTGCATGGGTGTTTATCTTTCAGCTGGAAACAAGTTATTAAACTCCAGCTGATGCAATGAGCAGCTTCTCATTTCTTAAACAACCATGTCAAAAACACATCCTGTGGTCGTGGAAAAGATGTTAGTCTGTTTAAGAAGGGTCAAATCATTGGCATCAAGCAGAGAAAACATCTAAGGAGATTGAAGAAACTACTAAAACTGGGTTAAGAACTGTCCAACACATTATTAAAAACTGGAAGGATAGTGGGGAACCATCGTCTTCAAGGAAGAAATGTGGTCAGAATAAAATCCTGAATGATGGTGATCGGTGAATCACTTAAACGTTCGACCAAATCAAATCAAAGAAAAACAACAGTAGAACTCAGGGGTGTGTTTAATAGTGAAAGTAAAAGCATTTCTACTCACACAATGTGAAGGGAACTCAAGGGATTGGGACTGAACAGCTGTGTAGCCTTAAGAAAACCACTAATCAGTAAGGCTAACCAGAAAAAAGGCTTCAGTTTGCTAGGGAGCATAAAGATTGGACTGTGGAGGACTGGAAGAAGGTCATGTGGTCTGATGAGTCCAGATTGACCCTGTTCCAGAGTAATGGGAGCATCAGGGTAAGAAGAGAGGCAGGTGAAGTGAAGCACCATCATGCCTAGTGCCTACTGTCCAAGCCTGTTGAGGCAGTGCTGTGATCTGGGACAAATCTGTGACATTGGAGAAGCTTATCAAAACAATGACACAGAGAATGTGACTGTAATCAAAGCTGAAGGCGGTCAGTTTTTAGGTAGTGTCTTTGTTTTTGGCCAGGTAGTGTACAATTCTAACCTTGCATAGCAGATGGGCCTGCCTGACTCAGTTCCTGAAATCCTGCAGATCCCATCTTGTAGCGCTCCGTTGACCAATGGATTCCCTCAGCTAAAATTTTAACGGCCCAATCAGCGAAGAGAGGCGGGAGCTGTAGAATGCGGACGTGACGACAACCGGAAGTTGAAACCGGAAGTGGAGAACGGAGATGCCGATTAGCCTATTGTCCTCATAGATACTTAGTAAAACTTGGCGAAATCTGCCCTCCTCAGAAGTTTACTTGTAGGGATTGTCTTTGCTGAGGTTCATGTCACATATAAGTGTTAAATGAATCATCTGTGTGGTACAATATAGTGTAAGACGATAGTATAAGGCCGTTAGCCGTTAGCAGCTAAGTTAGCGGCTAACGGCTAACGGTCATTTACTGTCGTTAGCTGTTAGCGGCTAAGTTAGCGGCTAACAGCTAACAACAGCTAACAAAAAAGTATGCTATTTTTTTCTATTCTTTATTCAGCAATTTCAAGTAACAAACAGGCACATTTTGCATCATACAGTCTTCAAAAATCACTGAGCAGCATCAGCAGTCAATATAAACAAAATAATAAAATAAAATGAATTTATAAAAGAAAAAAAATAATGACAAATTCTATGAAAACATTGCTTCATTATATAAGGCAACCCTGCTTGATATGGATTGGTCTGTGATGAATGTGACGAGCAGAACGATTGTCCAATCACAAGCTTGTGTTTTTTTTAAACGTTCTGCCCCTGAAAACAAATTTAAAGGGCTCCTACCCAGATGGACTAGTGAAATATTTCTGTGGCAGATATATGGAGCTGTCCATCTGGCTTGTCAGGTTAGTACAATTCATGGTCTAAAAAGCATGTATGACAGTGAAGTTTAGTTTCTATAAGGGTGTGACAGTTTTGCTGCGGCCTCTTGATTTGATGCACAACTGTATCGGTGATCGTGGAGTCTGTAAAAAATCCAGAGTTGTGCATCCCTACCCAAGAAGGGAAAAGTTCAGAGTCCTTAGATGCTGACCCACAGGTGCTGCATGGCCACCCAGCAGAGTGTGTGCGTGTAAACGTGTGCGTGCACGGCCTCCATGTGAAGCAGGGTGTTGCTGAAGAAGAGCATGCACCCCGTGTCGGAGCGCCCTTCCCCTGCATAAATCAAAGGTTAAAAATATAGATGCTCCTCGCTCTGCCTCCCTGTCGCGCCCGTGCATTACCTCATGAGCGGAGGATCTGCCTAAAGCCGCAGCGGTCGCTCGACAGACAAAAGCGCTCATCTCCAGGAAGCCGCTGCCGCTGCTGCGGTCTGAGCGAGAGGAGCAGAGAGGGGAAAAAGTGAGTCAGGCCCACGGCTGCTTTCTTCTGAGGGATAAACGCAGGGATAAAGCACAGGGGGAGATAATATTTAGAGCAGGCCCCATTTCAAGGGCAATAGAATAGAGAAAGTGGGCTCTGAGCTTGGGTGGTTTGGGAGGGAGCCACCAGGCCGCTCCATACTGCTGCTGGCAGAGGGCCTCGCACCGGGATTAATGTGTAAGAGGGAGGAACTGCCGCTGCCCGGCCTTAAAACTGCACCGCTGCAGCCTCTTCAAAGAGCTCCAGATGGGCCTCAGACGGGATGTTGATGAGGCATGAGTGTGCAGAACGCAAACATGATGCAGGCACAAACACATAAAAAGGAAAGACACAAACATATACACTATATTGTCAGAAGTATTCGCTCACCTGCCTTGACTCTCATATGAACTTAAGTGACATCCCATTCCTAATTCATAGGGTTCAACATGACGTTAGTCCACCCTTTGCAGCTACAACAGCTTCAACTCTTCTGGGAAGGCTGTCCACAAGGTTTAGGAGTGTTTATGGGAATTTTTGACCATTCTTCCAGAAGAGCATTTGTGAGGTCACACATTGACGTTGGACAAGAAGGTCTGGCTCTCAGTCTCTGCTCTAATTCATCCCAAAGGTGTTCTATCTGGTTGAGGTCAGGACTCTGTGCAGGCCAGTCAAGTTCATCCACACCAGACTCTGTCATCCATGTCTGGAGATGCAATACCACCAGAGAACACGAGCCTTGCACAGCAGACAGACCTGCCTGATTCTGAAATTCTGCATATCCATCTCACCAACCTCGATTGTCCAAGGACTTCCCTCAGCTAAATGCTTAACAGACCAGTCAGGGAAGACAGGCAGAGCTGCAGAGTGCAGATGCGACAACAACAGGAAATCCTCCAATGAAATGCCATGATTACTCAGTGATACTTGGTGAAAATCTACTCTCCTCAGAAGTTTACCAGAACAATTTGTAGGGATTGTCTTGACAAGGTTCATGTCACAAGTAAGTGTTAAATGATACATCTGTGTGGTATAATTTAATGTAAGACAATAGGCTAAGGTAGTCCAATCACAAGGTGCTGTTGTTTTTGAGGGTTCTGCTCCTGAAAAGATTTTAAGCAAACCCACTTTAACTTGTGTCAAAATACATGTATTTGAATTTATTTGAATAAGAAAATGTAACAAGTGAGGCTGGATATTGGAATTTTTCCAATATCTGATATTCCTGAATGATTTTTGCTCTTTTTGGAGCCTCAGAAGACTCATTAGTGCTCCCTGCACACATACAAGCAGCTCTCCTAATGGGCATGGTGTAAAATGAAACTTAAAAATTGGGAAACTTCACCATGCTTTAAAACCTGGTTGCATGAATTTGTTTCAGTCATTCACTTACAAAAATCGTGAAACAGTAATCTTAAATTCCAACTCGTATTGGAGAGAACATGCAACATTTGGAACTTTCTTAATCACATTTGTATTCATTGTTATGTTTCTTCTATTGCTCGCTGTTATTGTGCATGTGTATTGGTGAACGTGTTGTTTTTTTTTTTTTTGGGGGGGGGGGTATGTAGGGGTGGGTGGGGAGAGATTGAGAATGGGGTTGGGGATATGATTGTTTCCTTTTTGGTACCAAAAATCTGCTAATAAAAATAACATTGAAAAAGAAAACAGTACAGAGATTATTAAATGGAGCTCCAGACCACAAACCAAATCAAAGTGGAGGTTCATACATGTGGACAAATCAGATTAATGAACTAAAAGCCCGATGTTCAGGATGACATAATAGCTCACTGTTAACACAAATACTGAGAATTGACGCCAAATTCGGTTAGACGCTCCCATTAGCAGGGCTAGTCCATCTTCCGCTGTACGGCGGTGAAATTCTCCTTCAGAGCGGCGGTAAAAAGTAGAGGAGGACATTGTTATTATGTTTGGGGGGGCAAACAGGTAACCTCAGTGCGTTCATTAGCTCATTAGCCTATTAGCTTCTGTTGCTGGCTGTCTGGTCACTGTTCTAACTCTTTGCAAATGACTGTCATTAGAGGCAGGACAGTAACAACAGAGCTCTGCACAGAGGGCTGTCATGAAACGGTGTTTCTGATGCTCTCTGCTGTCCTCTCTAGGCGAAATAAAGGCTTAAAAATACAGAATTAAAAACTACATCAGTGTCATGTGACCCCTCAGGGAACCTGGTCAAAACAACTCAGTTTTACTACATGATCCCAAAAGCATTGTTTTATTTCATTTAACCAGACAAGTCCCATTGGGATCAGAATCTAATTTACAAGGGCAACCTGGTCAGCAGCACACATCAAATATAAATACAAATTCAAGAAAAAGCTTAGGCTTAAATTGCAACCAAATCATTTGTTAAAATCAACAATTTGACAGTGGAAGAGCAACAATTTTTGAGGACAGTAACAGTTAAAAATACAGGCACTGTTCTTAGGATTCTCGCTGCCGGGTGAGTAAAATGGAAAAGAAAAGTTTTGTGAAACCAGTTCAGATATTTTCAGTTCAGTCTGTATAGAGTTTCAGGCGTTTGGGCGGCATAACAAAAAGCTCTTTTCCCAAAATCAGTTCGGACTCTGGTCACATGTAAGAGATAGGCTGCGGCAGTGAACACAGATGGTACCAGTCCAAGAAGAGACTTAAGGCCCATCTATACTCCCTATATGAAAATGTATGTCCTTCAAACAATGTTACCATCACTGCCCACATACTTCCTAGTAGGGCTGGGCGATATGGTTTAAAAATAAAATCCCAGATTTTCTCCCCACAAAACTCGATTTTAATCAATTTTTTTCCTCGCAAAGCAAAAAAACTCCAAGTGACACAAAAATGACATGAATCAAGTTCTACCTTTATGTTGTCAAAATATATTCCTAAATCATTCAGAATTACCCATTCAAAATTAAAGTGCGTGTCATAAAATGTTGAATGTGTAGTCCTAACGCAGGCAGGTTTGCCTACATAAACACTGAAAGCTTGTTAACAGCTTGTTAACATGTTTCTCTCTGATCAGTATTTAATCTAATTAAAAATGAATAAATACAAGCCTATAAAAGTGCTTGTGCAAAACTTGACAGGGCCACCATCATGAAAACCGTAAAGTTTCAGTCTTATATTTTTTCAAACTTTGCAACTACTTACGATTTTAGTAAGTGAATAAAAAAAATCTCAATTTTAAATTTTTAAATCTTCTGCAGAAAATAATTCCAATTAATCAATTTAAATGATATATTTCCCAGCCCTACTTCCATTTGTCCTTTCCATTGGTGTTGCTGTTAACCAAACAAATCTGTCTCTCGCAGACCTTCACTTCTTCTTTGCTTCCAACTGATACTTTAATTTCTCTCCAGTCTCCTCCCAGTTGTTTATCTTCTTTTGATTGTCCTGGTTTCCAGATGAAGTTACATCATGTAGATGTTTGTGATTTCTAACTAACTCACAGTTTCACTTTAAACAGTTCTGCCATTAGTACTTCTTCTTCGTGTCTCACTAGAGCTGCGTTATGGGAAGTAACAGTAACACTGCCCCCATGGTTTCCTGCAGTACTGCTCCGTTTGGCCCATATCCGCAAACTTTATGCAAATGAGCAGAAATACGTACAAAATGAACTTAGAGCACCGACAATGGGCTCCGTACGTAACTATCCGTATTTAACATGGAACATAAAAGGGCCTTTAGTTTAACGTGCAGGGGCAGAATCTGAGAGACTTCAAGTAAGCTTCTCAAACGCACAGGAAATGTGATGAAATATTTGCTGAAAACATGGAATGAATTTCTGAGTAAAATCCTCCCTGATGAAAGGCTTCTATCAATAAATCTAATTTGAGAAAGTCCTGCCTCACTTTCCCACTCATCAACTCACTCTCCTCTTCCCAAATAAAATATAAAAGGGCATGTCTCACAGCCACAATGAACAGAAAACAATAAAACAATATAAGGAGAGCTGTATTTACTGAGTTTAGAGCATGTTACAGACAGGATAAACACAGTACAGTTACACTTTCTGAACTTTCTGGAATGTCAATTGACAAACTCTCGTAATTTGTGCCAAAAGACAAACACAACAGCTCTTGTGAAGACTCCTGCCTGACCTTCATTTGAAGATGTTTTCACACTTTTATGAAACTTTTGTTGAAACGACCCAAAAACCAAAGTAAACTGAGAAAATGACACTTCATAAATTGAAGCTGTCACATTACTTTTCATCCATTCCTGGGTGTGAATATTTATAATGCCTGGAAATTAGGATCTACAACAGCCTTAAGTGAGTTCAAATTTATAAGAGACAAGGCTACAACAACGAGAATGAAAAACTGGGTCACCAAACACTAAAGCTGGTCTAAAACTGCCAAAGGAGGGTCCACTTTCTCCACCCAGAAAATCCACAACAATCAGTAAAGGTTTTGCTAAAGAATGAGATCACTAACTTGTATCAATACAGCATAAGTATCAGTGAATAACAGAGGCTGTCATGATGTTCGCAGCCTTTTCTTTACCACTGATTAATGTTGTTAAGACTTTGGAGGACCAGCTTACGGGATATCTCAGATGAAAATTCCTCTGCCTACAAAAGTCAAGCTACAATCACCATCTGGATTAATTCATGGCTTAAGATCTTACTCCCTTAATCTTACCACTAAAAGATCTTTGGAAAACAAACAAAAATCTGGATCTGCTTCTCCCTGTTGTGTGTGACCAGAAGGATCCTGCTTACTGAAGTCAGATCAGAAGGACATTAGTCACGGACACACCCGACTTGTCCCATTATCAGACACAACGTACACAGTTTAAGGCCGAAGATCCTCCATCGTTCAAAGGCTCGACGAATGAGGACCCTGTCACGGCAGGAGAGGGATCTACGAAGACGGTAATTCTGTTAGGAGGGTCCACTTGTCATCTCACCGCCACGTAATTAGATCTGAGGAGCTACAGCAAGTTAAAAGACACAATAATGAGATTTCAAGTTTCCAGATGAAGTGATGAAATTAAGAGAGGTTGAGGGGATTAAAAGGGTCTAAGTGGTCTGGTTTTCCCCAAAGATTTATTTCCTTGAACACTACTGAGGCACATAAAGAGAGTTTGAGATCTAATATTAAAGCTGTTTATTTGTCTTGTTTCATGGCTGTCCAGTCATAAAAATATAATCTCCCTTACAAAAATTATCAGTCACTGGATAATACGGACGATAAAGTTTATCTCTGACTGTTCAAACCACACAACCTCTGGAAAACTGTCAGAAAACTGGATGATATGCTTATACCTCTATATGTTTCAACATGTTTCATATAAAGGTATGAGTTATAAACCTTACTTGTCTGTAAGTATAAGCATATTATCCATGTAGACATAATTAACTTTCTCGGACTACTATGAGAAAACAGGATGTTTTACAGCATGTGCCGATGCTTCAGCTGCAGAAATGTTGACAAGTCGGCATGATAAACACGACAGAAAGTGAAAATACAGCATTTATTCTGAAACAATCATGAAACCATGTGCAGACAAAACACCTCAAGCAACAACAATCCAAATAAAAGGCACCACAAAAAGCATATGTGGATTTACAAGGCTTAAAGGAAAACTCCCTTTTTGTTGTTTCTCTGTCTTGCCTCACTCCTTTCAACTGGGTGAGAAGTAATACGGAAGAGACAAAGGTCACCCACCGCTAGTTAGTTTTGGCTCAAACACTGGGAGTCAGTGGGTAGAGTTAGCCTGCCTTTGCAACAACAATCAGATGAACTTTTCAGCAGCTCTAAATGTTTTTTGTGCTTTGCTGTTACTTGTTTTTTACTGCTTTATGTAATGTTATCTTCTTCTATCCTCATATTATGTTCTACAAAACAAATGGCTGTCTTACAACTGCGAATCGGCTCTCACTGTTCACTTAAAAGAGTCGTTCAAAAGACAAAACTTGATTGAGAACGTCACGTTTTTAGTGCGCACACAAACAAAAGCCTGTGTTTAGGATTGAAGAAGATAATGTGCAGATAACGTAACATAAAGGGGATTGTTTAGAGTTTCTAAAGAGCTTATCTGATGACTGTAGGCAGAGGCAGGCTAAATTCCTGAAATGCTAAAAGCTTTTGGGGAAATTAAGGTAACATGTTTCCTTTACCTATTCTGTCTTGTGTTAAGGTCATCAATGTGTTATGTGTCTGTCTCCTTCCTATTTAACTTCGTCACATATTGTTTTTTTTCTGTACTACTCTAAATCACCTAAAAATATATATATATATATCTACTACAACTAAGTAAAATAAATAAAAAATAAATTAGGAGACCCTGGAAAATAACCTCAGTAAATTCATTAAAAACAACCAAATATATTTTTGAATTACAAAATAACCAATGTGTTCACTTAAGCATAAGCAGATTCTACAACTGAATTAAATTAATAAAAAATAAATTAGAATGGACTGCTTGTATCAGGGTGCTTATATCTGAGATTTTAGATGCAGGTCGATATAATCCAATACTTGTTTTGTTGCTGACATCAGACCGATATCAATATCGGATCGGGACACCCCTAATAAAATCTTACTAAAATCAGCCCCAAACGGTCTGAATGAGGATAATTCAGCCTTTCAGTGGAACAACTGCCCACAGATTAGCACACCTAAAGAAAATGCCTCTACTGTAGTAGGTATGAAAAAAGGGACCCATTTTTAATTAACCAATGGGTTCAATAAATTTAACTCTACTGTAACAATATACTACAATTAAATAAAATAAAAAAAAGAAAAATAAGAAAAATTAGAAGACCCTGAAAGTAACCTCAGTAAACCAAAAAAAACGAAAACACATTTTTAAATTGTTAAATTATCACTCTGTTTAGCTCAAATATAAGCATGTTCTACAACTGAAATAAATACATGTAAATAAATAAATAAATTAGAATGGACTGCTTGTATCAGAGGGCTTATGTAGGAGATACTAGATAAAGACTGATATAATCCAATATTTGTTTTTTTTCCGATAGCGGACTGATATCAGTATCGGATCGGGACACCCCTAATAAAATCTTAATAAAATCAGTCTCAAACGGTCTGAATGAGGATAGTTTCAGCCTGCCCACAGATTAGCACACCTAAAGAAATGCCTCAACTGTCCGCCCTGCCTTCGAAGAATCAAACATGCAGCCCATTGACCTGCCCGGCGAGGCTCAAGGGCCACTCTGCAGGGCTTTAATACGCATTCTTAAACGGGGGATTAGCCAGATGGTCCGATCACTCTTTTCCTCAAACTCCTCCATCTGTACATTTCATGCGTCTCTGCTCAAACCATCAGCCTGGCTAGCTTAATTTGGTCTAGTGTTACCTACAGCACTATTTGACTCCAGATATAATCTTTATTGCTCACAGAGTGAAAGTCCATTAAAAGGCATACTGTAGCGCTGAAAGGCTCCTGGAGTGATGCCTGAGAGGCTCTTTAAAAGACCCCTTTCTTCACCCGAGTGAAAGCAGCTATTGAGGGCGCACAGGGCAGAATGCTAACCCGAGAGGACGCCTGCGTTTGCTGCGAAACAAATCAAAGCGTCCTGTATGCGCCCGTGGAGCGACCGAGCATGCACAGGTTTGCTTACATGGACTGACACACAAAAATCACACACAGACCGAAGTATTCAAACACCCACAAATCTCACTCTGTTTCACTTTAAAGAGCTAAATATGTGCTTTTGCTCAAAACGTGTTATCGCCATCATCCAGAGAGCAGCACAGTGCAAATATAAATAACATTTCCTTATTAATGATTGAAGGGAAACTTACAGAAATATGAGACTTCAACTCCAACACCCTCTTCTCACTTGTGGTTGGCTTTAAAATTCATGAACGTCACCTGAAAGAGAGGCAAAAAGGAGGAAACACTTAATGAAAGGGTAAATTCAGACAATACCAAAGATGTTCTGCTATTATAGAGTTAACTACAAGCTCCACTGTTTGGCACTGGTCAACAATGAATTCAGGGATATTTAATGTTTTAAAAACAAATCAGTTTGATACAGTCAAAATTTCAGGGAACAGAGATAAACAAACCAGAAACCAGATATTTTCTTTGTGTAGGATTTAAAGGTTTAAAAAGCTAACAGTTGATGCAAGGCACCAAATTCATCGTTCTATGACCACATTTTGGGAAACGAGCAGCCAAAGAAGATGGCAGACTGTCACTACAGTCGAAAAATGTGTCTTATCGTTCATGTTTTAGATAGAAAAAAACAGGCATTTTTGAGTACAAAATGTCAGAACAATGATCCAAAACAGTTTTTTTTTTACATGGAGGAAGTGCTTCATATACATTTAAAACACTTTATTCATTAAATTTGGCTTTTATTTGACAAAATACATATATTTTTGACCTTTGGCTCATAATGCAGTGTTATACTGTCATAAAACCACGTTATATAGTCTTTCGCAGAGATGATGAAAACATATTTTATCATCGTTTTTAGAGTTTTACAGCCACTGCAGCATCATTTCCAAGAGATATTCACAACTGTTTATCCCCCACTTTCTTTTTCTTGTCTTTGTTGTTTAGTTATGTATTTTTTTCTTTCCTCAATTGTATATCTTTTACTCTATTTATCCATCCTTCCCCTCATATGCCGATCAATTAGTGTATGATCTAGCACAAGCACATTTGAGAGCACAATTGTTATCTGTTATTTGTATTTACTACGTTGTAAGACTTACATGGAGGCTCTATGTGCACTGTTGTTGTGCCGTCTCCTGTCTGAATGTCGTAAATATATGAAAACTTCAATAATAACAACAAAAACTTGCTTTATTTACTCTGTTACTAATTACACATCTGGACAAATCTCTCAAGTGTTACTTTATTATGACACCAAAATTATTCAAATAGGCCTTGTGGTTGTAGAGATTCACTCTTCTCTGTACGGTGTGTCATTTTCGAGCAGAATGCTTAAAAAAGGGGCTGTAGAGGTTGCAGGAAAAATCAGGCAAAGATGTTTTTCATGCGAGTAAAATGTTTGTTTTTAATTCTTGTTTCCTGACACTGTGTTGACACTGGAATTATAATAAATCCATTCAAAATACTGTTTGCACTGGCCACATCCTGCCAACAAATTGAGGTTTAATAATCTGCCTGAAAAGTGTTTTTGGACCCACCTGGGGTCCATCTGCACGGGGCAAACAGAAGTCCTCTGTGAGGCAAACAAACAGCTCGATTCTTGTACGAAGCTTTGAAGAGGGAGAATTTGGCTGCGATGGGTCCTAATACGGTTAGTGATGCCTGATATTTGCTCTCAAAAATTGATCTCAATGAGAGTAAAAGGGAAAACGGTTGCATCAGACTGGGGGGGGGGGGGGTGTCATTCCTGGGATTCTATAACAGGCGACAGCGAGAGCTAACCTGGGGTCAGCCTCATTACAGCCTCACATGCACGCCGACGTACAAACAGGCATTAACGAGAGGACAAATCGTAGCATCAAAGAGGTCAAACTGCCGATCAGGCCTCTGAAGGTCCTGATGAGTGGGCTCAAACACACACAGAGGATGGAGGTGGGCTTAATTGAGAATGGGAGGCTGCCAATTAAAGAGAGAAGAGCAGGGATGGTTAAAGAGGAAAAACGCAGCGCAGCAACACTCCTCTGACGGGATGCATCGTGACGGCGCCCTAACATTACTTCTTAGTTGTACAAAGGGAAAAACAAATCGGCCTTTGATTCCACCATTTGAGGCTAATTGAGAACAATGAAGAAAAAAGCAAACACTGGGCTTGTATGATCTTTTATTCATGTCCTTAATCAGGCAAATCATTCGCTCTTGGATGCATTTTTCCTCTCAGGGCACAATTAAGGGCAATTCTGACCACAACTCAAAGGCTCGTGCACCCAGAAGTCCTCCTGATAATAATAACCAAAACAAACAGTCGGCAAAAACACACTCTTCTTCAAGACGCAACTTCTTGCTTTCTTTTGCTTACAAGCAGAAGAGTTGCACAAGCAGAGATAAAAAGGACTCGTGGAGCCACCGTTTCAACTGAGCGAGTGCGAGGAGGAATCCCCTCTGCGGCTTCGGTGACCCGTCTGAACACGTTCCAGATGTCTGCAGAACCAGTTATTCTGTTTCCTCTGCTCTTTCTTATTTACCCCTCTCTCCCTCCATTCCTCAGCCCCACACGCCCCGCCAGTCATCTGCAGATGGCGGATTGGACACCTGGAGGATGCCGGGTAATCAGCGAGACAGCTGGATGAACATGGGAAGGCTCGCGCACACACTCACAGCTACAGACTTCTGCACTCGCTCACATGGAGACAGATTTTACTCTCGCTGAAAGTCTCTGAGGCCTGTTTACACGAACACAGTGTCACCGAAAACTAGAGATGTTCAGATACCGTTTTCTCCCTCTCATTACTGATATTTGTGTATCAGTAATGAGAATGAATGAATGAATGAATGAATGAATGAAACAGAGATACGCACATCTTCAGGTCATCATCTAGTCTATTCCTCAACTTAACTCCCAAAAATGAAACACATCTGTATTTAATATTTGTGCTTAAATTGCTTTTTTCACAGACACTCAGCCCCCTTAAAGAATAAGTTCGGTCAGCACAGTCACGAAAACATGGGCGGAGTGACCTCGGACTGTCAAAGAGGAGTTGCCCGAGCGGACCATGATGAAATGTTGGTGAAACTAATGAGTTTTTGGACGATTAATGCAGTTTTAGGAGCGACACTAGACATGCCCTGTGTGCTACCATTATACGGATGTCCGCAGCTGGATTTTGGATCTAAATATCTCCTGAAGCACTGATTGGATCAGGAAAGCCTTCGGGGTGGGTATATTGTTCTACTTCATTCAATAAACAATGTGAAAGCTGTAGAAACCGAACTTATCCTTCAAATCATATTTCTTTTCTCTTAATTCAAAACATTTTTGAATACTGGTAAGAAGACTTTTATTTTTCACTTACAGTAGTATTTCTAACGTCGAGATGTCAAGATGCCGAGTACCGATCTGACACCAGTATGAAAAAAATATATATGATACCAAGCCTGCATGCCTGTGATATGATTATCACTGTGGTAAGGCTGGGCTCAGGCTAAACTCTTTATAAAACATGAATAATCGTTGGGTTGCAGGTTACAGCACAGCGCTGCTGTTCTTTGACCTCCAGCTCAGCTGTTTGACAGAGGTAAATAAATTCAGAAATATTTAATGTGTCAAAACATCATTGTTTGTTATTGTCAGTGTATTAGGATACAGAAAAACTGCAAATAAATCAAAAGAATTGACATTTCCTTTGTGTGGGACTTAAAGTTTTAAAAAGTAAAAAGCTATTTCTCATCACCCTCATTATTTTTTGTAAATACTTAAATTTAATGAGATAATATAGTTTAAAAATCTCATCCTCACCTAAAAAAACAGGCTTTCATTGTGAATATCTCTTTGAAATGATGCAGCTGCAGCTTTAGAACTCTATGAATGAATGTGAAAATATGTGAACATTACTTCTGCCAAGTTTGAGTCTGATTAAGTGATGCAGAGCAAAGTTAGAGAGGTTTTACTGCAGAGTGGTCAGGCCCAATTTTGGCTCAGTTTGGCTCTATTAGTCCCATTTGAAATTTCTGATATACAAAACTTTATATTTCACTTTTTTGTCACTTTTGGTGTTCATTATACCCAATTACAACAGTTTTTATCTTCTTCTGCTTATCCGCGGCAGCTTTTGAAAAAGAAAATTAAAAAATGATACATAAATAATTATTTTTATATTTCTTTTTGGAAAAAAATCAAGCAGAACTCTCTACATTTCCCCATTCAAAAAAATCCATGCAAAGCAACCCAAGTTTGAATCAAAGTGAAACAGATTTGGATACTTGATAATTCATTTGCTTGGTGTTGACATTGTGTTTGGTGTGTGTAAAAATGGCTTATATGGTTGTGTAGCTGAAATGTCCTGTTTAATTTGACGTGCAGCATGACTATATTTCACAGGAATAGTTCACTTCGTCTTACGTTTGTTGGAGGGCATGCAAGCATTTCTCAAACCAGGTACTTTGGGGTTAAGCAGGGAGTTAATGAATATGCAGACGTGAAAAAGGAGGTATCAAGAGTCACTTAAGTGTCTGTGAGTTTGCAGGATGTCTGAAAATGACAAGAGCTGAGCTATAAAGCCATAAAGTCTCTCCAGACTCCTCCTGACAACTGCAGGAAGTAACAGCTACCTTTCTGGCCCTCTGTCCAACAGCTGTAAAAGCACATGCTGCTGTTAAACAGAAAATCACTCGGAGCAGAGCAGAGCAGGCCAGAGGCTGAGCTCAAACTGAGGCAAAGCAGGAAACTGATGCATTAGAGACAAACAAGAGCAAAACAGGAGATTCAGAGCCAGAGGAGAAGGGCTACACCTGCACAATGGATGCACACATCCACACACCCAAACATGCACAGTCCCAAATGCTGTTGTTGCAGCTGTCAGTGCCAGTTGTGCAGTAAGAACAATGGATCTCTATGAGACAGAAGCTCTCTGAATGAGCTTAACACCACATGAGGCTCCGCGCTGCCACTTCCATGTCTGCACCATAGGAGACACAGGATGCCTCCAACAAATCACACAGACAATTAAACCAGAAAGAGCTTCACTTGACCCAGAAATGATGAGCTGATAGCACACACTGGCCGGCAGAGGAGGAGGGCTGCTCGTGTTGGATCATAGGCTGTAGAAATTGTTGGATGAAGCTGTTTGGTTAACGAAGGGTTTGAGTTCGATCTGCAGCGGCAGCCATGTTGAAACAGTTTTAGACTAACTTTCAATCAAGAACGTGAAGCAGAGGAGGGTCTGAAGCCTCTGATAAACAGCTATAACACTCTGGTATATATAAAAATGAATAAATGAAATCTTCTGTAAAGTCAAAAATGAGGAGCAACAATAAAACTCACCGCCCCTAAAGTGAGAGGACATGGAGAAAAAAGCCATTAATATTTAAAATCAGTGTTTGCTTCTTTTGAAAAACCCTAAACTATGGGAAATATTACATGAAGCCAGAGTGACTTTAGCCATTTGGTACCGGGAGAAGCCTCCAAGTTGAAAACACTCGCACAGTGTGTTCAAATGGTCCTTTTTTTCCTGAACTGAAGAAACAATCCAGAAGCATTTCAGCGACAGCCATGATAAGAGCTGTTCAAGTTCTCCAAAAGTTAAGGAAAGGAAGGTTGTTGCTTCCATTATTAGCTCCTTTAGCTTAGGAAACACTGGACCATTATTCACTACAGGAAAGGAGAAAGAAACACCCTATAATGCTTTGTGGCAGGTGGCATATATAAAAACGGCATCTGCCAAATGCTTACAGAAACTTACGAGGGAGAAAGGATGAGCTTTGTGGGACTATCAAGTTATGTAGGCTACATAAAACTAGATTTTTTTTTTTTGCAGGTAGAGAGAAAAAAGGATGTATAAAAAAGGAGTATCCCTTACATAATGAAAACAGATTATTTATCATCAATATTAGATGATGAAAATGTGTTATGTGCTTTTGATCACCAATTTCCTTGCTGTTTTCTATACTGTAAACATAGGAAATATTGCACTGAAGCTTGATTTGATTTCGTTCAGCCCTAGTCTGGGGATTCAAGCCTTCAACAACCAGGAACATAGCATCCCACTTTCACCTCTCAGAAACGATGGTGCATTACCACTGTTAGGTACTGCCTTGCTTTGACTCGTTTTTTACTTCCTTAATGCATCTTGTCTTGGTCTAGTTTTGTTTTTCTTTCCTATCAAGCTGAGCTGAAACTTAAATATTGCATCAAGACATCAAACCTTCTGTTTGTCATCTTTGGACAGCTGCATGACCGACAAACTTTCCTGTACTTTTCAAAAGTATTTTGTCTATTTTTTTTTAAACAAACTTGTCTCCTTACTGTGACAAAAAGCCCCAGACTGAGAGCCAGATCACCTTACACTATGATGACCATGTCTTAAAAACAAACACAAAGCACCTGGTGCCTAAACTGTTTGAGTCAAACCACTTACAAAAAGGCACCAAAATGTGGGTTAGATTTTTGCTAACAGTTCTGGGTTGTGCAAAAGCTGAGGATCCTTCATTTTATCCACAGAGAGTTTTACAACCCTCGTACTTTAGTGTCGTGACCGATAGATGAACAAACTAGAGTTCAAAAGTTTATCAGAACACTCCATAATTCTTTATCAAACACTCTTTTCAAGTCCTAATTTATTTACTTTGACATTTTCTTTTTGCTCTCCCGCTGAAATTAACAACCAAGGTTCATTCATCTCACTCCTGTGACACATCCAAAAGGCCAAGGTGAGCCCAAACACTTCAAACAATAGCTCATCCGACATCTTCTGACTCTGAAGCATTCGTGTTTTCACAGCAGCTTCGTTCACATGAAGGACAAGAGATATGACACAACACAGATTTTACTCAGCAATCTTTTGTCATCTCTTTTTTTTGCCCACAGGCATTCATAAAAGTTTAACATTGGCACAAACAGCAGTTTGAAGAATTTTAAATGGAGTTTAAGATAAACAGTCAAGTTATACCAACTATCTAACCTCCACAAATTTGGTTCACTGCATCACTTTGTTTGGGGAACTGTGCAGTAATTCAGCATTTATGACGCCATTTTCTGCCCCACGCCCATTTTCAGGCTAATTGCTGACAAGAATCAACAGTTTTAGTCAAGAGTCGTGGATGGAAGGCACAGCGTTTTAAAACAGATCTTTCATAATTTAAAGAAAATAACCTCTTACATGTAAATCAATATTTTCTTTGATTTACCCTAATAAACCTGGGAGAAAAGTGAATCATCCCAGCCCTAGAATTTACTGAGCCTTTTAAAAATCCCTGACAATCATTGCTGCTATGTGTAAAAACTAAAACAGAAAGGACAAAGTTTAAAGGATCCTACAAATTAAGACAATTTAATTTCAGGTTTCAGAAGTCATTCTAAAATTGCAACATCAACATTTTTTGTAAGCTGCATTGGGGTAATGCTACCAAAGATTTTATCAACAACAGCTTTCTCAGCATTTGGGGCTATTGTAATTTAGCACTGACAAGGAGAATATAAATACAGGTATAATTTGGGGACCTCAGAATTTCCCTTCTACTTCTGCAGGTGATTTATTTCTGCTGGTTCCTCCTTCTGTGGAGGCATCAGGACATTTAGAGACAGAAAGCAAAGCTGCCAGGAGTCTAATATCTTGTTTTTCCTCCAGAAAACGATGGACTGCCCCTCCACGTGGGGAGTGAGGAGTATCTACAGATGTTGTGCCAGACATTTGTGAAGAGGGAGTTCTGTTTCAGACTCATAATCATGAGCTTTAGGAAATAGTCCAAAGAATAGGATTGTGACTACAAATGGTTGAAAATGGTAAATTAGGGTAAGGAGCAGACATCCATAGTATGGATGGAAAATTATCAATTTCAGGCATAGCTGGGCTCATGGAAGACCCTCCAAACGTTGGCTTGATGTCATTAGATCATGTCAATGTCTGCACAGTGGATCAGTGGTTGTAGCAGTCATTGGCTTTCTGGATCTAAGGGCACTTTCACATTAGGCCCACCTGTTTCGAACCGTGCTGCAGCGCGGTTTACCCCCCTCCCCCTCCCTCGCTGGCTTGCATTCACACTTGCAACATCGAATCATGCCAGGGCCCACTTGTGTATTTACTCAGTTTGAAACAGTAGGGGGCGTAACTGGTTACCAAACCTGCTACGGAGGAGAACGAAGAAGTGGCTACCATGGTAACCATTTCCTACACCAAACAACCAATGTTTACGTTCCACTCTCTTCTACATTTTCCTTCAACTGTGTTTTTTTTTAGCGCGTTTGAGACGGCATCAGCGACCTTCTGGACCCTCCTAAATCATCGTAATCCTCAGCCAGAATAAACAAATCAACAAATTGAGTAAGCAAAAGATTCAACTGCGGGATTAACAGGAAGTAAATAATGAAGGACTTTATCCATAATTCAGTACTTCCAATACCCATAATGCATCAAAAGTAGATCGGTTCTGACCACTTTGTTTCACACCAGTGAAACCGCACCAAATGTAGGGAGATGGAGTGGATCGACCGGCTGATTCGGTGCACACCAAAGTGCGGTGGTTGCATTCACATTGATACTAACATACCAAACCCTGGGCCAAAACTTCTTTGGTGCGCAGTAAATATTTTTGGTGTGAGAAAACCAAAACAGCAAAATTAGATTAAAAAAGAGATTAACATGATTAAAAAAGAGAATGCACTAAATATAACTGTAATTAATTAAATTAAATTAATCTTGACCTGGATAATCTTTGTTTTTGGCCAAAATTGAGCAGCCCTACATCCCAGTTTGATAAATAACGGTGAGCAATACGTTTAAAATAAAGGCTATCATGGCTTAAATTTATGGACCATGTCTTTGCTGACCCTTTGGGGCCCCTCCATAACCCTGGGCCCCTATTACCCCCTCATGAGGGGCCCCGAGCACTGCTGCTATTCTGTCTCCAACACAAACAAGGGAGTGACGGTACTACCTCTGCTTAATTAACTGGGTAGAACTGGGTTTATGCTGGTTAAATACCTGCTGTAGGAGAAGAGAGGGATCATCATGTCCTATCGTAAATGTTTCATGGACTGTTGATAGAAAAGACAAAACCACACATGTGCACGTGGGTGGGCGAGCTGCTGCTGAAAACACCTTGAAGACCAGCAGAGGGGATGTTTGCATGAGTGAAAAGCCTTTGTGCTGGCTTCACAAAAGAGCTAGGTGAAGACCACAGAGGCTTAAATGACAACATGTATTCTCCTCTAAGTCGCTGTTAACATGAAATATAGCCGAGGTGAGAGGGAGAGGGTTGGCAGGGGCAAGCGCCAGCACATACGTCTAAACCTCGCCCCTCTGCTTGCCTCTACCCTGAGGAGATTACATTATTGCGCTCGCCATTGTCTCGCCCCTTCAAGACAAAGCCTGCTCCACTGTGCAAACAGCGCGCCTTGGAAAAGATTGTAAAAACAAGAGGTGAATGTCAAAGGCGGAGGTGAATGGGATCTCTCCCGTCTTTTGTCGAGCTGGTGAGGTATGCACAAACACATCGCTGCGTGACAGAGAAGAAAGAAGGGCCCTGTGAGGGGAAGGAGCCGGAAAAAAGTTGAAGCGTCTTCACATGAAAAGACGAATACCGTGAGAAGTCTCCTGGCTGACTCCTCAGTCTATAGAAACCCCCCCACTCAACAAGTATTTGGATGAAAGACCCCTAAAACACACAGAAAGCATGAGGCGAGAGGCCAAACAAAATGCCTGAGAGAGGAGGCTAAAATACACTATACTGCCAAAAGTATTCGCTCACCAATCCAAATAATCAGAATCAGGTGTTCCAATCACTTCCATGGCCACAGGTGTATAAAATCAAGCACCTAGGCATGCAGACTGCTTTTACAAACATTAGTGAAAGAATGGGTCGCTCTCAGGAGCTCAGTGAATTCCAGCGTGGAACTGTGATAGGATGCCACCTGTGCAACAAATCCAGTCGTGAAATTTCCTCGCTCCTAAATGTTCCAAGTCAACTGTCAGCTGGATTATAAGAACGTGGAAGTGTTTGGGAACGACAGCAACTCAGCCACAAAGTGGTAGGCCACGTAAACTGACGGAGAGGGGTCAGCGGATGCTGAGGCGCATAGTGCAAAGAGGTCACCAACTTTCTGCAGAGTCAATTGCTACAGACCTCCAAACTTCATGCGGCCTTCAGATTAGCTCAAGAACAGTGAGAGAGCTTCATGGATGGGTTTCCATGGCTGAGCAGCTGCATTCAAGCCTCAAATCACCAAGTGCAATGCAAAGCGTTGATGCAGTGGTGTAAAGCACGCCACCACTGGACTCTAGAGCAGTGGAGACGCGTTCTCTGGAGTGACGAATCACGCTTCTCCATCTGGCAATCTGATGGACCAGTCTGGGTTTGGCGAGTTGCCAGGAGAACGATACTTGTGGGACTGCATTGTGCCAAGTGTAAAGTTTGGTGGAGGGGGGATTATGGTGTGGGGGTGTTTTTCAGGAGCTGGGCTTGGCCCCTTAGTTCCAGACAAAGGAACTCTGAATGCTTCAGCACACCAAGACATTTTGGACAATTCCATGCTCCAACTTTGTGGGAACAGTTTGGAGCTGGCCCCTTCCTCTTCCAACATGACTGTGCACCAGTGCACAAAGCAGGTCCATAAAGACATGGATGACAGAGTCTAGTGTGGATGAACTTGACTGGCCTGCACAGAGTCCTGACCTGAACCCCATAGAACACCTTTGGGATGAATTAGAGCAGAGACTGAGAGCCAGGCCTTCTCGTCCAACATCAGTGTGTGACCTCACAAATGCTCTTCTGGAAGAATGGTCAAAAAATTCCTATAAACACTCCTAAACCTTGTGGACAGCCTTCCCAGAAGAGCTGAAACTGTTCTAGCTGCAAAGGGTGGACCGACGTCATATTGAACCCTATGGATTAGGAATGGGACGTCACTTAAGTTCATATATGTGTCAAGGCAGGTGAGCGAATATTTTTGGCAATAAAGTGTATTTCAAACTCCTAAAAAGAAAGAGCAACAACACAAATTCATTAAGCAAATCTGATTTTATCCACTTGCTGTAAAGCGATTTCAGATGTATGAGGAGCTCCCACCGTCCCCGCCTGAAGTCAACCCTGCTGTCACGACCCAAACAAGGCTTTAACTGTCAGGGGCAATAATGAGGGCGACCTCGGCTCCCTCTAATTTACAAGGCCAGCGCCGGCCTGTAATTAATTGCTGCGTGCATAAATGTAAATGAGTCCACTGGGGGAGCAGAGGGAGAGAAAAAACGGCTGTCAGGCCAATACTCCAGCGGGGAGCAATCTGCGAGAGAGGGGGATGATTTAGAGGACAGCGCACAAATCTGCCGCTCGGAGAGGCAGCGAGCGAGCGAGAGGGGAGGATCGGCAAGGCGGAGGGAGACGTCCGGATTGTTTAAGATGAAAAAACAGAGAGGAAAAATGTCCAGGCAGTAATTCAATCCCCTCTCCTTCTCCATATGTTGAAAACTTTTTTTTATATTCTTTTTAGGTTTAATCATTTACACTGAAAACATTAATAAAGATAATTCAACTGAAAGATTATACTCTTAAAAGGATAATAATCAAATTAAGTTTTAAAAGTTTAACACTATAGACATAAATAATCGTATTTTAGCTTAAACATTACACTAAAAACTCTAACAATTATATTTTAGGTTAAACAATTAACACTAAAAACTTTAACAATCAGATTTTAGATTTAGAACTGTCACAGTAAAAACATTAATGATCATACCTAAGCTTTAACATTTCACTCATAAACATTAATAACCATATTATAGCTAAAAACTTATTTTTTAATTCCTTTTTTTATTGTGAAAATCCAGGTCCACTCAAGCAATGATAATACATATTGTATTTCTCATTTAACCATCTGTAGTTGTACAACTATAAACCCAGATTCAGCAAGCAGTACAAATGTGTGCAGGACCAATCATGTACCTATACTACCAGCAATCCATGCATGTTGAAAACTTTTAAACAGAAATGAACTTTAGCAAGGCTTAAATCCTCAAACAGCTGCATTCACCATGTCTTCACCAAAGTAAGACTTAAAAGTACAAACACAAACATTTATTTTCCCTTACCCAGAACAGCCACTGAGCATGGAAGTCTTCACAAAACTGTCTTGTTGCTTTTATCGTGGTAGTTTATTTGTGTAATAAGCAGATTTAAGACATGAAAAATAAGATTTCCCTCTTTAACAAATGATTCTGTTGACATTTGTACATTGAGAAACATGTTTCCCTGCACAATGAAATTCCTACTCTGCTGTCCACAATGAATGCCAGGTAAGAGGTATAAAAAAATAATTATAGATTAAAATAGGAGCACAAAAAAATACTAAATAATACTAAACAATAGCAGAAAATAAAATAAAAGAATACTGTCCATATATAAACAAGATGAAGATGGATTCAGTCTATGTATGAAGACATTATCACTATTGAGGATGGAACTAAAATGTAGCGATGCAGTGATGATCAGGTGAAGCATTACAGCATCATTATGGAACATTATTTAGTTTGGAGATACACTCCATTCTAGGGGTGTGTATTGGCAAGAGTCTCACGATTCGATACGTATCACGATACTTTGGTCACGATACGATAATATCACAATATCACAATATTGTGTTATATTGGGATATTCTACAGTAAACTAGGAAAAACCTAGAGACAGTGAATATGTAACTTTTCCATTTTATTGTTAATGAAATATGTCAAATGCAGCGTTACATACATACACTTAACACAGAGTGCATCAAGTCAATTAAACTAATGTTGCAAAGAAATTATCCTTGTTTTCCCTCTAGCAAAGTACTGAAATCATCCTAACCTTCAGTGCAGCTCAAACTGTAATTAAACACATGAGGAACAAAGTGCTCTGAGTTACTGACAGCACAATAGTAAGTTAAAAAAGTCACATATTTCTCTTGTCACTGTCTGAACTGAATAGTGCATGAAAAAGAAAACTGTCCATACATCTTTATAAGTTGTATTTTATTTCCAACTCTGATAAAATATGAGTTTTTATTTTTACAAAAATATCGATACTAAGATTTTAAATATCGATATTATATCAGGAGTCAAAATATCACGATATATTGCGATAGCGATATTTTCTCACACCTCTACTCCATTCCTGGTTATGAGGGAGATGTGATTTGATTTTGATGGTGATGCAGATCCAGGAACTAGTGTACATTGCAAGGTTATGTTTTTAAACATTACCCATAATATCTTGGTGCAGGTATGCACAATTTAATAACAGCTTCGACAGGCCGCTAACAACATAAACACACATACACATTTAAATTACGATTACATAAAAATGCATTAATTCATAACTTGAAATAATAAGGGGTTGGTGAGCTCACAGGCAGTGATAAAGAACAGTATGAGGTCTTTCTTCAGTCACATTTATACTCTTTATAATATCAGGCATGATGTCTGTGTCCAGTCATTAGAGGTGTGTAAAGACAGAAAAATATCTTAATATTTTATTTAAAGCTGAAGTGGTCGAATATTGGAGGACCTGACTGATTCCAGTTGCACTTTATCGTGATATAGTATTACATGATGGCTTTTCTTCTCATAGATTAAAGATTTGGCTCTTCAACTTTTTGGGTCACTTTGCAATAACGTGAAGAATTTATTTAACAACTGCAGCTTGTCATTTGAACAATTCAGAAATGCACACCAGCTGTCAAAGTAGGATTTTTTCTGCTCCTTACAGTTGAGGCATTGCATTACTCAGAGTACTACCCTTATAGAACATCCAGAAGTGTCTTTAACTGAGAAAATGTTACAACAGCATCCAGAAAAAAAGTCTTTAAGCTCTCTTTACATGGTGTTGTCTGATATTTCACCTACTGATACACAGAGGGTGAAGAGTGTATGGGAGAGGGAATTATCAGTGACTAATAATGATGAGGTGTGGGAAAGTATTTGGAAATATGCAAGGAAGAGTTCAATATGCTCACGGACCAAATCAATCCAATACAGAATTATAGATCGAACACACATATCTCCCAGTCGCAGGCATTCCTTTAACCCTTCACTTTCCCCTCTGTGTGTTAAATGCAAAACAGAAATGGCTCTAACTCACTGTTTATGGTCATGTCATATTGTACAGAAATACTTTTTGAAATGGACTAAATATTTCATAATAACTTTGAGATGGATGCGATTTCTCTAATTTTGTGTCTTCAAAGTCAGATGTTAAGCCATGACGCAAATAAAAGATTGTATAACATTCTCACTTTTGCAGCAAGAAAAATATATCTTTACATTGGATTGGTGAGAAGAGCCTTTCTGTTAAAGGGTGGAGCAAACTTGTGTTTGAACTAGTTCCCCTTGAATACTCTACAAGCTTAATACATACAAAGAAATGTCAGTTTTACCTGAGCTCTCTGCCATTATTGTTAAAGGAGTCTCTTGAACCTGTATTTTGACCTACTATGAGCATGTAATTGTTATTGTCTAGACCTGCGTTGTTAATGGATCCCTCTTGAGCTGCTTGTTTGTTTTTGTTGTGATCTGTATGTTGCTGTGTAAACTTGATGACTTAATTTGTCATTTCTGTGTCATGTATAAACCAAGAACAACCAATGGTCAAAAAACAACTGCTGCTGCTTCTCAAGGAACGATGATGAAGTCAGTCACTTACAATGTTTTAAAATGAACGTGACAGTGTTTAATAAATGTGATTTCAGCATCAGTCAAAAGAGTAAAGAAATTAACTAGTTCTATAATCTATCAGACACGAGTTCATCCATCAAGGCTGCAGGAGTCACAGTGACAAAGAGAGCATGAAACCAAAGAGAGGCAGGCAGAGGAAATATGTAATCATGTATGGCAGCTACAATAGCCGCTCTCATTCATAAATCTCCCTCACAAAAGGCCCCTGCTTAACTCTCTTTGTGTGCCCCAGGAACAAACAGGCACAGGATCCATTGTGCACTGAAACCTCACAAATGTGGGGAAAACACACGTGAAATCTACAACGTATGGGTCAAAGTATATGACACTTTAAGACAAGCACACACATATGTGCACACACGACAGGCCCCGCAGCAGCCACAATAGCTTCTTTATGACATAAGCTCCTTTTCACTACTCTGCTGTACAAAGGCAAATGAGATTTTTCCTACAGCAGGCCTCCAGCAATAACAATTGACATCACAGGCCGGCCTACGTATGTTTCCCATATTAAAGAGGGAGACACGGCGTAAGCTGCTTCAGAATGAGACTAAACAGCCTGCTGAGGCAGCATTTTTCCCTCCTGCAGGAGCGGGCCCTCCTTAAGGGAGCCATCGGCTGCAGGGACCGTGGCGAACGACTGTTTTATTTGGTTACACACCGGCTGGGAGCCAAGACAAATGAAGTACCTCTGACAATGCCGTGTAAAGTCGCCGCGTCTCAGACTGAACTGTAAAACAATGTTTGCTCCTAAAACAAGATGTCAACAGAAGATGATTAAAAAGTCCTAACAGGTGGATTACATGAGGAGCGAGCAAATCTCCTCTTAAGGACAACAAGACTCTTTTCACCTCCAGCTTAAAGTCCACACTTACACTAAACCCAGAATTTACTCAAATCATGGGAACAACTCTCCCCAAATCTACCCTGTGAGCCTCCATGCTAACTCTCAGAATGTATCAATGATCTGGCGAAAGAAAATTTAACTTAAAAACTTTATAAACCTTCTACCAACACAGCAAGTTAAGCAGTATAGTTGGTGATATTTTTGAAAGAAATGAACCTTGCAATCAGCCCTAATGGACAATATAACATAAATATTAAACCAGAGTTATTTTGGAGTATTACACACAGTACTGCAAAATTAAAGCACTTTTTTATACTTCATTTTTATTGTTTTCAAGACAAACACATCAATAATATTAAGAACAAAAGGGCATTGTAAGACATAAAGTGTTACAAAATTAGTTACACAGAGGATTTAAATAATTATTCCAAGACTATAAAGTACTCACAGTTCATAGTAAGGAGTAGTACATGAACTCCAAAGATGTGAATATGTTTAAAACAGTCCAACAGGGGCACTATTTGATTCTTTCAAGTATAGCTTCCATTTGGTCCATCTTTTAATACACAAATCATTTCTCAGTGTTAATAAGAAAGTCAACCATTCCAACAATTAATGCAAATTTTGTTGCATTTTGGCGCAATAAACCTGTTAATCTCACCAAAACAAGGCTGTGATGTGAAAAAGAACTTATTTGTGCACAAGTAAAAGAGAAAGATGGTTTAATGTCCTTTCCTTATTGTTGCATTTGTCAGTAAATGTGGGATTTGTTTCCCTCCTGAGCAGTGCTAAGCAGTTTTAAAATCTGTAGATGTCCTTGTTTGCCTCTTTGCATCTCACTGCAACTACAAGTCAGGATTTCCACGATGAAATGAATGATTGAACATGGACAGCAGTGTCGTGTTGTCAGTCGCTCCTTTGACCAAGATTAAAGTCTCAGCCCACTTGTGACAATACTTTTGGATGGTTTTCAAACCTGCTGCTTGGTTGTTAGTTGTAAAAATGCTAAAAGGGAGTATTTGATTGCTGGTGTAATGGACTGTGTGGCAGCCCCTTTTTCAGGGTCTGGACAAAAAATATCTTCTAAAAGAAGAATTGAAGAACCCCATTGGACTTTTTCCTGTTCTCTTTGCAGTATTTTAAAGCAGACCAGATCAACCTGACCACACAAAAATGCAGGCCAGCCAGACATCTACAAGGTCCTGACTACCAGAACCTACAATCAAGATACCTATCAAATGAGTCGCTGTTTAATAGAAAATACAGATCAACATGTTTCTCACTGCTTGAAAAAAAGGGGCTTTTAAGGCATGCTGATTGTCTACGGCAGACTGCAGACACCAAAAAGCTTATTAACCATTACACTGATAAAAGTGTCTGCAGAGAAACTGTCAGGGATGCAGAAAAGTAGGCAACGGCTTTAAAGGATAAACCCTCCTGCAGTAACGAGCTGGACTAAACTCAGTGAACTAAACCAGTTTTTGGATCCATTTATCCATATTTTGACTAAAATGTTCCCAGACTGACTAAAGAAACAGATGAAGCCACAAACATGTGTTGTGAAGCAAGTTTGCACATCCAGACAGCTATTGTGTCAGACATTGACCTGGATTAAAGAGAGTAGACCTTTACCACATCGCTGTGCAGTAGCTTATGTTCACAGTAAAAACTCATATACTGTGCCATTTGGTTTGTGTACATCTGTGTCCACTGTACTGTGCTGTATGAGTGTCTCAAATCACTGTTAATGCGTCTTTGCTTGCCCTGTCTGCATGGGAGTTACCTTTGGCCTGGAAAATACCGGTACCACAACAGTCCCTGATTTTGGTACCTTTTCTTCTGGTAGTTTAAGCTGCAAACTTTCAGTGTGGCATCAGTTTAGCCTCTTGGAAAAGGAAGGTGTAGGATAAAAATGTGAGGATTAGATGGCAAAGCGTGAACGCAAAAGGTTGTTTAACAGCTCAGATACTGAAGGTGATTCTTAAGTAGATTGTTCTGTTTTCCAGAAAGATCCTTTGTCTTAGGGCCGGGCAATATGGCCTAAAAACTAAACCCCAGATTTTTCCCCCACAAAACTTGATTTACGGTTTTAATCATTTTTTTCCCTCTCAAAGCAAAAAAACTCCAAGTGACACAAAAATGACATGAATCAAGTTTTACCTTTATGGTGTCAAAATATATTCCTAAATCAATCAAAATTTTCCTCCTAATATCAAAGTGTGTCATAAAATGTTGATTATGTAGTTCTAATGCAGGCAGGTTTGCCTACATAAACACTGAAAGCTGAGGGATTTTCAAAGCTTGTTAACATGTTTCTCTCTGATCAATATTTAATCTAATTAAAAAAAATAAATACAAGCCTATAAAAGTGCAAAACATGACAGGGCCACCACCATGAAAACTGTAAAGTTTCAGTATTTATATTTTTCAAACTTTGCAACGACTTACAATTTCAGTGAGTGAAGGAAAAAAAACTCAATTTTTAATTTTTAAATCTTCTGCAGAAAATGAATTGAATTGATCAATTTAATGGATATATTTCCCAGCCCCACTTTCTCTATCATAAAAGTTTAAGAATTTTCAATGATATTTTGTGGTTTGTTATTATTTTTCTGTTTAAATTTGCTGCATTCCCTCAAGTTTTAATGCTCCCACTAAAAATCTAAAGGGTAGAATTAATATCACTCACACTGTCAATAAGGTTTGGGTCAAAATATTTAGAAGCTTGAAGTGCATCTTCCCATGCGCCAAACCGTCGGGCACAAATGTCAACGGGCCACCACGCTGCTGTCCAAGTGTGTTGGATTACGTGGCAGAAACCCGAGCCCCCCGCTCCGTCAGCTCGATACCCGAGCCATCGCCGCTCCTCCGCACACTCCGTCATCGCTGAGCACCACAATCCATACTTGTGCTAATCCAACAGCGTGCAGAGAACATTGCATGCCATTTACACAAATAGACATGAGGCTGGAGCGTGTCGGGGCCATGTCGTGTTTGGAGAGGTGCTGGGAACTTCACGACACAAAGACTGAACCTGATGGGAGAGCTCCACGCCTCTGATTGTCCGACAGACTCAACATTTCTATTCTGAGCCTCACTGAAGGTCCCCTGTTTTTCACTTCTCCATCGTTTCCTCCGTGTCTCCTCTGCAGGCCAGAACACTCACCACCATCCCATCATGACAACTGCTCAATTAAAGGCTTCTTAACGGCAACGCCCTGCGTAGACAAGCTGGCTCGAGACCAACCAGATTTCAGGTTCAGCGGGTGGGACCTCTGTATCTTGGCCCTTGCCGCTTCACCACAGGGACATTTTGGAGGCCTCGCACCCTGCACCACGCTGCCACGCCCCATTACTCCAACCACCACGAGTGGTAAAGTAAAGATCAGCCGGCTCGCTTCAAGAGGAGGAGCAGAGTGAGTGATACAAACCGTGTAAACATGAGATCTAAACAATCACACACACACAGCTGACTGAACTTAATTATTCACCCATTCAACTTTGGTGAGGTGAGAGCACAGGTATTCACCTGCTCTAAACGGGACAGTCATGAGAGGCAGGACAGGGACTGAAACACAGCAAGACTGAAAAATGTGGACATCCAGTCACCAATCAAGAGGCTCCAGTGAACTACCGTAAAATACCAAATAATTGCCGGGGCATTTGTTTAGGACCTGACAGATATGGATTTTTTGAGGCCGATACCGATATTTGTTCAAAAAAAATACTGATTAATCAGCCCATTAATTGAAAGAAATAAAAAAAAACACAGAGGAAATTTGGAGCACAAAAACATACAAAAATGTATTGAACTTCTGGGAAATTAATTATATCACCTTGAAAAAAAGAGTCATTCTGTATCTTGTACTTCTTGTTGATTAAAATTAGAGGAAGATTTTAGTTAAAATATAGCAAATTTTTAAAAAGTTGTAAACAAGAAAGGAACAAAAACACTTAAGGTAACATTCTTTTCATAGGAATCTTTAGTTTTCCTTCTCTGCAGCTTTCAAGTGCAATATAAAAGAGTGTGTTCAACTGAGGCAAATTCCAACAAAAAAAAACAAATACCTTTTTAAAAATTTAAATATATAGATTGTTTATGAACTCTTTGTCACATCTGCCTTTCAGTCCTCATTAGTTTATCAGAAGCAGGTTTTAGTTCAGGTTGAACCACTTTTTTATTGTAAACATGGGGTAATGTGCGTGAGGAAATCAAAATATTTTGTGGGACACTGCACATATTTTACAAACTTATTTAAACTGGCTGATTAAAGTCCCCAGCTACGATGAAGCCTCCCCTGGATGAGTCTGCTGATGATGACGTAGGGCTCCGAGGAGTTGTTTGCTCACGCTAGTATAGTTAGCTCGCTAGCTAGTTAGCTTAGCTGCCGTGTCGGGAACATGCGGATAAAGCTAGATTTCCGCCACAATCACAATAAAACAGTCACAGCTAAACTGATCCCACGCCATCAGAAGGTCCAATTCATCAGTATTGACAATGACAGACGTGGCGTCAGTCAGGAAAACCGTTCAGCGGTACCCAGTCTTTCTGTGAGGCTGATTCCGTAGCCGAACGAGCAGAGAGACTGGTGATCTCTCTGAGTCCAGCAGCAGCAGGACTTTGTACAACGCGTAAAGTTGCGCATCATGTCAGACCCTTCAGGCTTAAAAGAGCAACTTCGTGTGAGTGTAGGCAAGTCATCCACACACACAGCACTAGCAGAGAGCTAAGAAGAGCCGCCACCAACGCCATCTTCCAAGTCATCATTCTGCGCGGCTTGGTCACCGAACAGCGTTTACTGTTTATGAGAAATGAAGAATATATCGGCATTACATTGACCAGGCGTTTATTTGGGACAGGCATTTAATTCCTTTCTCACAAAAATCTTACTTGGCAAAAAATTTGAAAATATGGTAAACGTGATCAAATTATGTATTTACACCAGTACTAATATCACCGTTACATTTTCACAGCAAGATTACTGTACTGTAGTTATACTCTTGTCTTCTTCGTTTAGCTCAGCACTTTCTAAACACTCTTAATAATGGAAAGGAACTACCAGTCGTTAAGTTAAGGTCATACTTTTTTTGTTCACTGCACCGGGGCGATGAAGATCAGCAGCAATGTACCTCGAACTGACGTGACTGGCCTCCTGACGTTAGCAGGAGGCCGTGGCAACATCTTGTTCTTTGGATTTGTGAAGCCCTAGAATGTAAGATTCCGGCTTTCTGTGCTCTAGTGCCCTCTGTGGTCAATGAGTGTAACTGCACTGTCGTGAAACAGAGCTGTGTCTGGAAAGAAGTGATTATCTATTTACTAACGGGAGGATACCAGCGCAAAAAAGAGGCAGCTGTGGAGTATCAACAATGTCAAACACACGTCTCCACTTACTCAAGGTTGTGCAGTTGGCACCTTTTGTAAAAAACTAAGCCACAATTTTGACGCTTCTGAACCCTGTCAGTGGAAGGGATTGATTCTCAACTGGAATTGGTTTTCGATTCCCATCCCTACTTTTTGCTATCAGAATTAAACAGTTTTTATTTGGGATGCTAACTTACAGATGCTGTTTTGTTCTCTCTCTCAAATCCAAACAAATTTTTTACAAAAAAATTAAATGAACATTTGCCAAGTGATGCATTTCAAACTCAAGGAGCTTTGAAGCCGCAAGCCTCCGCAGAGGCATTCCTGACATTCTTATCAAAGTTATTTTTTAAAATATGTAAAACGGCCTCATCTCACAGTGCTAACACATCATCTAAAAACTCCTGCATCCTCCTCTTGATGCATATCAACACCAAAATGATCAGAATTTAGCACATCATGTTTTCCAGTTCTATTGTGAGAATGAGATATTTAGGTTACTAATTTGACGCTGCTGTGGACTGGATTGATAATGAACTCCAAAAACCAGGATTTTGGGTCATTTTCAGAGCTCAAAAATCTGAATCTGTGCATCTGTAGTGCAAACAATAAAAGCAGCAGGACAAACATTTGGGTTCCAAAAGAGCACGGGAAATAACTTTGTAAATTTTTGTAACTGAAAATAACTACAAAATAATAAAATCAGTAATTAGTGCAGCTGATACAATTCATGTTGATGTGGCCTTTAATCTTCCTAAAACATCTGATTACTAATCATCTTTGTTTACACAATGCACCAGTTTAATGAGTCACGTATAACACGGCACATGGAGCTGAGAAAACAAGTTATGTGTGACTGTACATCCTGCTCATTTGTTATGCCCCATAAATCTTTTTGTAACCTTCACAATGCTGTTTGAATATAATACGTCTGTGTTAGCATGCAGAGCCACTTTGGTGCATCTATTCTCCACTTTTAGTCACATCTGAGCAGTACAGAGGGCCTCCTCCTCACCACAGTCATGTTATATTTCTTTCTTCTCTCTAATGTTAGAAAAGACGAACACGTGCTGGAGTTTCATAAAGAAACCTGGTCCATAAGGGCTCTGGAGAAAACCTCAGTGCACAACATTTGTCTTAAAGAAAAGCCATGAACATTATTAATCACCACAGACTGTGTCGTGCAACATTAACAATAGACTTCAATGAAAAAAAAGGGGAAAGCAAATAATATTTCTTTGTTTGTTTTAAGCAGCAGGGAGTGCCGTAGGGGTGGGGTTTATATGCCGTGACAATTCAGAAAGAGTCAGCGCGGCTGTCAGGTCCACAAAAGACCAGTAAATGTATCTTTAAACACTTTCATTTGATTGTCAAAACTTTCAGGCACCTGCATTGTCTTGCATATCGAACCCCACCCTTCTGGTTCTTAAGCTGGATAAACCAAACCTGCAGATGTTTGCTCGTGACACCCACTTTCCCAGATCAGCTGCTTTATGTAAAGCTGACTGCAGGCAAAGTTATTTTAGTGCATTTATCATGAAAAAAATGTTTCTGATCAAAGTCTGTGCAGAGAGGGGAGAAACTAGAGCTGACAGTCTACTGCTGGATGATTGTTTAGCTGGTTTAATGGGGCGGGGTGTATTCAAACGTGTTATTTAGCATTTGCAACCAATCATTCATTCTGGATCTTTTGTGGCTTACATGGCAAGGTTGGATGATGGATACAGTTAAATCAGAATGATAGTGGAGAGAATAACGTGACTGAAAAAGCAACAGGCCAGATTCAAACCAGCAACAATGACAAAGGCCTCATGTATGGGGTATGCAGACATAACCGCGAGGCTTCAGGTGACCTACAGTGCAGTTTTTTATTCTTTTTGCCTGCTGAGCCTTCTGTTTGCTCCTTCCTGTCCCTCGTTTGCTGTCTTCAATCTTTCATCTTTGCAGCTCCACCAGAAGTTTTTCGAAAACGAAGGTGGTGGAAGGGCCGTGTCATGCTCTCTTGTGCTCCTCCAAAGCCTCGTCATACTGTGATACACAGAAAAATACATGGCTTTGTGGAATTAATGTAAATGCCTCATAATGTAATGATGATCAAGATGTGCTGCAGCACTTTTGCAAAACCACACTGTGAGAATCACTGATTAGGTGTGAATGAAAAAAGTGCTTTGGACCTCAAGGAGCCTGATTTGCTGCCCGCAACTTCTAAATCACAGGAGTTCAAATTTATTTCACCAAAAGCCACAGACAAAAAAAAAATGAAACTTAGTCTCACGTGAAAGGAATAAAATAAATGAAATGTTGGTTAAATTAATAATGATAATGATTATCAGCTTTCTTAGCTCTTTAACTCCAGGTCGAGATGAGAATGATCTTTTATGCAACAATGACAAGGCACTTTTTTGACACAAAACAAGAACAAATTGCACAAAACTGCCAAATTCTGGTGCTTCAGGCTCAGCACAATGTTTTCCAACCATCAAATCTTCTGCATTAAAGACAATTTGTGCAGCAATTAAAGGCTCAAGCTTAAAGCTGTACTGCTGGCCAAATCTCTTGATCACATTGTGGGCCAATGAAAAGTGGATCTATTGTAAAGTGTCTTGAGATAACACTTGTTATGAACTGCGCTATAGGAATGTCCTCAAATGTGATTGGCTAATTGCCTTGTCAGAGGTTAAATTTATGTTATACTCAAGCGGTTTGTGTTGCAAAGGCTGCGCATAGCTTTCTTTGTATTACAGTAAAGCATGATTAATTGTGTTGTAACTGTAAAATGTGATTTTAGGCAAAAAAAATCAAAGTTCAAAAAATAAGCCTAGAGAGATGAAATGCTGCCACTCTTAAGTGGAAATTACTTAAAATGTTCAAAATATACTGTAAAAGCCTCAAGATATCTACATTTTTGTAATATTTGTGATGTACAAAAGGAAAGGTTCATCAGCTTGTAGTTTTTTAGTACCTTAAATTTTTTTATACCAACTATATCATTCAGGTAGGTCAGGGGCAAATATGTATTCCATCCACAAGCAGACGAAACAAATGGAGAACCACTGCTCTTAGGTTAACATCAAGTTTGTTAATCTTTATTGACCATTTATTAGTTGTTAAGTAAAATTTGGGACGATCAGGTCTTTCCCTGATTGGCTCCAGCCCCAGAGGAAGCATTAAAACGTGAACTTTTATTAAGACAAACTGGTGTAAAAAAGAGAAAAGAGCTGTAAGATGTGAAAGACTAAACCTCTCCAACAACACCTGGATATGCAGACGTGCTCGCCTGTCATTTCTCTGTTCTGTAAAATCAGCAGCAGCAGTTTAATCGCCAAAGCATCTGCCGCTGAAGCTGCAAACCAAGGCCGAGACTGACGGATAAAGAGCCACTTGAGCACAGGCAATAGTCGCCTGGTCACCCCGTAGTCTTGTTAGAAATACCTGGAGTCTGCACCCTGATTGGTTGAGCCTGAGAGAAGGACACTTTAATCTTTAATTAATTTATTTTCTCTGAATTAGCACAGAATCAGCTGCATGGGCAGATGTATTCCCTCCTTTGCTCTGAGTGAAGGTTTGACCATGACATTCAACAGAGAGAAAAAGACTTTAAATTCTTTGTTTCCCTGTGATTGTAAACAATAAAGATGCAATGATGAGATTTCCATGAGCCAGCAGACATGATTAATGACTTTTGATGCTGATCTGTTTTGCATGTAAGCAACATCGGAGGTATTTTTCAAGTTATGTTTCTGTGAGAGATTTCAGATCCAGACCAGCAATAAGGGGCCAAGTGCACAGGACAAGAATCCACTGAAAATGCTGCCAGTTTGAAGAAAATCCCTCAGAAAGGTCATGAGATACTGCAAGGACAAGTAAGGGATGAACATGAGGCCCAATGACAGACACCTTTGACTGCCCACCTTCAAAGTTTAATATCAGAATGGACAAAAATGCAGATTTTGGAGAAATTAACTCAAAGCATTCATGCACTAAAAGTGCTTAGAGAGCACAAACCTCAGCCAAGGCATTCATTAGTCCAGTTATTGTGGAAAATATCGTGCAATGTCAACAAATCCTTAACCTCCACAGCCCCAAAGTGCCTGATTTCAGGAGTGCTTGAACGCTCTCCAACCAAAAACACAAGGAAAAGTGAACTATTTTTCAAAATCCTCGCCTGACCATATTGTTATAAAACCTCTCTAATTTTACTCTGCATCACTTTATAACAATAGACATTTGCAGAGGTGATTTCTAGAGTTTTACAGCCACTCCAGCATCATTCCAAAGAGAAACCCACATTAAAAATGTGTTTTTTCTTAGGCAAGGATGACCTTTTTAAATAATTCTGACTTCTATCTTCATTTCCACTCTCCCAGTAACACATACATTAATAATTAGACATCTGGACAAAACTCTCAAGTGTTACTTTTACTATGTCACCAAACTAATTCAAATCAAACTTGTGGTTGCAGAGATACACTCCTTTCTTTCTGAGATGTCATTTTTGAGCAGAAGGCTTAAAAAAGGGGGCTGTAGAGGTATAAACATGTCCTCAGATCTGATCTGTTATTGGATAACCACTAAAACCAAACCAGTAGCTCAGTCAAGAAGGACTTGGGCTGCAGACTGGAGGGTGACTGGTTCAAGTCCTGATCGGTCTGCTCAGAAGTGCTTCTTCAGGAGCAGCAGGCCATCACTCTGACATCATGAGTGCACGATCGTAAGGCCTGATTATGCAGACTGTGAAGAACTGAATATGCCATGAGGGATTAATAAAGAATGTCTTTTTCATCTTAAAAATCAGATCAGTTCTTCCTTGTGCCATGACCAACACTCCCCTAAAATCTCATCCAAATGTGTTTAGAACTTTTAGAGTTATCTTGCACACAGACTGACAAAAACACAGAAATGTAACCTCACATGTTGGGGTAAATCATGTTAAATTGGACATATGGGGCAAGGAGTCAGACACTAAACACCCTACCAGAGCCCGGGCATGAAAATGATTTTGTTGAAAGCACAATCGCAGCTTAGGGGCTGTTAACACGAGGCCTAATAATGACCAAATCCGAAAAGTTTTCATTGCTTTACAGCCTTGCATTGAGAGAGTATAAACAGCTGGTTAAATATATTGCTGAATAAATCCTAAAAAAAGACCCTGATATAGTCCTGATATAGTCTGTAGGCATCATCATTGTTCATCTTTTTCACTGGTGTTAAAAAAGCTAACTGAAGACTGCAAAATCAGAAATATTATAGAATCGCAATTTAAATAGCACCTTAGAAAATCGTAAAAAAATCAATTCGGGAGAAAAGCGTATCGTCCCATCTGGGGCCGGGTATCGATTCCGATTTTCCGGATCGATTCAATTTTGATATTACAAGGTCTCAAAACGATTCGATTCAATTCGATATTTATTCAGTCTGGGATATCTTAGTTAATAGTGTGCTGTAAATTTAAAAAGTGACCTTTTGACCTGGTACATCATTATAATTGTTTAAACATGAAGAACTAAACCCAAAGCAGTTACATTAATCATATTTTAATGATATGCATTAATGCATATTCTGCATATTACTTATTTGTCCAACTCGTACTTCTCTTTGTACTTGTTAAATCTAAAAGACTGTACATCCAAACATCAGCTTTTAAACTTGCCAGTGGTGCCCATATAGTGCTTCCACCATGTTTGTTTGCAGTAACATCTCATGAGATCTTGTTCAGTGGAAAGCAACGCTTAACGCTGATCACACGAGACGAGCAGGGTTGATACCACAGGCTGCTTCTCTGCACATCCAAAGAAGAAAAAACTACCCAAGTTAAAAGATCAATCTTTGGATTTCATGGATCGATTATGAACCAGTTAAAGGAAAATCGATTTAAATCGATTACATTGATTTTTTTAACCCAGCCCTAGTCCCAGCCCTACCTCTTCCCGTGCTCGATTTGTTATCCAGACAAAACTATCCAGACAGATTTGTTGTCCAGAAAAGAAACTCTTACGCCTTTGTGCATCCACTCACCACTGTTGTTTGTGAAAAGTTTTTCTTTTTCGTACAATATGTTCTAGCAGCGCTGTTTCCCTGCAAACCTACATTGCCTACCTACTACTGGGTAGCACACTACAGCGTTTCATTCGTCTCCAGCAGATCAACGGTCTGAATGCAGATCGACATTGAATACACAAAGAAAACATCTTTGTGTTTTAAGTCACAGTGTCTCTGTGTAAACATAGCCTAATGCTATGGCCACACCGGACGCAAATTCGCAAAGACGCGCACTGAGATTACATACAAAGTCAATGCAAAGACGCATTTGGACGTAGATTCACCCCGGGCGACGCGTTGGACGCGTTTGACGCGGCGCGAATGGAGTGTCTGGCACGTTTGGGCCGTCAAACACCTCTACGCTCGAGTTGAAAATATTGAACTTTCAACGCAAATTCACATGATGCTGTGCCGTGGCAGCCAATCAGCGATGCCATTCCCCCCGACGTCATTGATGTGATGACGTGCAATGCTCCAGCCACCTGCTCCTGCTCAAACCCCGCTGAAAGATGGAAGAGAGGTTGATCTGCGCTGTTTGCCATAATCCGGAGCTATACGCTAAATTGCGTCCGATGTGGCCGTAGCATTAGTCTGTTACCGTTGTTGCTGTTCACCTGTATGGCCAATGACTGGAACCAACATACAGAAAAATATACAATGATTTATTTGCTTAAAATGTGTGGAAAAAGTGGCTCAAATTTTAGTTCTAGCTTTACTTTATCTAACAACTTCTTTTACTTGTTAATCTGTCAGATTATCATGTCCTCAAAATGAATGTTTAACCTCTAGGCTTGAATTTCATGGAGTGTCAATAGAATGTTTAAAATAATATTTACACCAGATAAAGTGATCAATGAGAGCATTTCCACATCATCATCCTCCTTGTTTTTCTCAGGTGGTGATTTCAGATGTTTGCCCAGTCCTTGTCAGTTGGAAGAACAAAGCTTACTCAAGCACAGAAGCATTAAGGGATGATCCATCCTTCACTGCTCTGTGTGTACAAATATTTTGGTCTGGATTAATGTGACATACCGCAGGATTTATTACGCGTCACAACAATAACTGAGCTCCCTGGGACAACAGAGGGAAGAGGCAGCTTAATGGTGATGGTGAGGTTTTCCACTGCAGGAAAATAAGTGTACTCTGATTTAAGCTGAAAAAATATGTGTTGTAATACATACATGAATATCGGGCTCAACACACTATGTCACAGTCTTAAAAATCAATTAAATTACTGGTATTATATTTAAAAACTAGCAATATTTTGCAAGCATAATACCAGAAATTCTATCAAGTCTATTTTGTATAAAGTATGGTTCCTGCAACACTTATAAGCTAATGCATGCACGACTCATCATTCTTGTAAAAGTTGTAAAATGCCCCATCTCACAATTTTAACAACACATTTAAAGTGTTATTTGGATACACATCTGGATTTGCCAACAAGTCTGATCACTTTTCCGGAAAAAGGCATTCAAATCCATTGAGAACTTTTCAGTTACCTGGCTCATGGACAAACAAACACTGGCAAAAACACCAGGAAACTAACAATTAATAACAGAGAGGGAGATTCAAAAGGCCGATTGTCAGTTAGAGGAAAATACCAAACAAAGTCCCAGATTTCTATAAACCACCGAATGATGAAGTATCATGGTGTGGTATCTTTACAATATTGAGCAGTAAAACAAAATGACAAACAGGTGATCGATATCTTCTTGCAGCCCTACATTGTTACTTGTTTGACATCTAGTAGAAAAAGAAGTCCCACACATGCAACATTGAGCTTTTTTTGTTTTTTTTATAGACCAGCACACTCATATTTGCTATTTGTTTTGTTCAAAAGCATTGTCAATAAAAGACAAGAAAGCACAGAGAATGAATGGTTTCAGCCACACTGAGATGCAAAGAAAAAAAAGAAACTCCTGAACAAAGATTTAGGTTAAACACACAAGGATTTGACAGTTAACAGCAGAGTTCACATAAAATTTTTGATAATTAAAAGCAGGGATGCACAGTACTGGTATCGGCAGGTTAGCCATTTAAATCCCATGTATTGGCTGAAAATTTAGAGTGTATGAATTTAAATGTTTTGCCTCATTATCCCTTCATGCCTGTTTTTAAAGATCAATACAATAATGCATTGGTGGATAAAATGTCTTGTTTCACTTCTATTTCTAACGCAAGGTGGAAATTGGGTACTTCTGAAAATAATATCAGTATCAGCATTGGTGATAAGAGTTTTGAAATATTATATTAATTACACGAATATACACTATATTGCCAAAAGTATTCGCTCACTGACCATTCTTCTAAAAGCACATTTGTGAGGTCACACACTGATGTTGCATGCATGCCTAGGTCACACATAGCCTTGCAGAGCAGACGGCCCAATCAGGGAAGAGAGGCGGGAGCTGTAGAATGGGGACGTGACGACAACCGGAAGTTGAAAACCAGAAGTTGAGAACGGACATGCCGATTAGCCTTTTGTTCTCATAGATACTTAGTAAAACTTGGCGAAATCTGCCCTCCTCAGAAGTTTACTTGTAGAGATTGTCTTTGACGAGGTTCATGTCACATATAAGTGTTAAATGAATCATCTGTGTGGTACAATATAGTGTAAGACGATAGTATAAGGCCGTTAGCTGTTAGCATCTAAGTTAGCGGCTAGCGGCTAACGGTCATTTACTGTTGTTAGCTGTTAGCGGCTAAGTTAGTCGCTATGTATGCTACTTTTTTTCAATTCTTTATTCAGCCATTTCAAGTAACAGACACATTTTGCATCATACAGTCTTCAAAAATCACTGAGCAGCATCAGCAACCAATATAAACAAAATAATAAAATAAGATGTATATATAAAAGTAAAAAATAATGACATATTCAATGAAGACATTGCTTCATTATATGAGGCAACCCTGCTTGATGTGGATTGGCCTGTGATGAATGTGACGAGCAGAACGATTATCCAATCACAAGCTTGCGTTTTTTTTAAACATTCTGCCCCTGAAAACAAATTTAAAGGGCTCCTACCCAGATGGACTAGTGAAATATTTCTGTGGCAGATATATGGAGCTGTCCATCTGGCTTGTCAGGTTAAGTCACACAGTCTGCATGCCTAGGTCATTGATTTTATACACCTGTGTCCATGGAAGTGACTGGAACACCTGATTCTTATTTGGATGGGTGAATGAATACTTTTGACAATATAGTGTATATTCTGGATGTATCTCATTTGAAAATGCATGGATACATCATAAATCCTGATATATTTCCCAGCCCTATGGTGAGTTTGTGTTGGTTTGGGCCACCCTTTCATATTTTCCTACCTCATTAAAGGCTGCAGGACTGGAGCAGCAGCCATTTGTCAAAGTTTCTTATGTAAACCACTCATGTATGTGTCTGATTCAGCCTCTTGTAGGAACGTGACAGCCATTGTGAATGTAACAGTCCTTCACATAAGCAGACAAACTCTCTGAGAGAGGAGGGGGTGAACTTAATGAACTTAAGTAAAGATGCAGCTGAAATGCTAAAAAGAGAGAAGAGTGGAGTCTGCCGGTGTTTCAGGTAAACCTGAAGTTTTGTAATAAGCTGGTGGGGAGCAGGTGGTGGAGGAGCAGCCTCAGAAAAACAGAGGTTAGACCGAGAGGAAACTCGTTATTCTTCACTCGGAATAAAAAAGAGAGATATGCTTCCAAGGTTATGTGTTGGTGGAGAACAGATGAGGGTCCACGCAGCAGGACACTCTTATTAAACACACAGACGAACATGGAGGGATTCAGAACAGCTGGACGAAGTTTTTCACGGTTAACTTTAGACGCTGTGACGTGTTGTGAGCGTTACCACCGTAGCCATAAAAAACTAGCATTAGCTATTTTTGTCACTGATGCAGAATAAACAAAGCATTCATTTTTATTTACTTTATACCACAAACATTAGCAGTAAAAAAAATAATGAGCTTTTAGTTAAGGGAGCACTGAATTATAGGCTTAAAAATAATCACTCTTTGAATATTACATACATTTCTCAATCAAATGAAAAGCTAAACAATTATCTGTTTTTATATGATTGATTTAACAGCGTGTCATTCTCCAGGTGGAGCATGAAGTCAAAAAGGGTCTCAAAAAATTAAAAAAGCTCCTCTCTCATTCACAAAGAGATCTGATAGTCACATTCAAATTAAAACTCAGCTTTATACAGATGCTTTTATGTGACTATTGTGTTGTTCTGTTGTTGTTTATTGGCTTGTGTGTTTGCTATGTGCCATGTTTGTTTGTCTTTTGCTGGTTAAATCTTACTCCTATTCTCTACTGAACAGCATCTTGAAAAATGATTTATCGATAACATGTATCCGTGTTATTATTACTATCTGAATCTGATTCCCCACCCTACAATACGCCGATCGGGAAGCTTCAGGAAATCCATGACATGGAGAAAATAACTTTGCTTTGAGATTACAAAGAGAAACTTTTGTTGCAAAGTGGAAACTTGCTGAACCAAAATTAAAGCGATGAACTTCACTATCCTCACTTTTTTTTAATTATGATAAATATTAATGAACTTCTTCATCAAAAATCTCTGGGTGTGTAGACCCTTAGAATTGCTTGTTGTATACATCATAAACTCCAATATCTTTGCCTTTTCCTCTGTTCCCACCCTTCATTTTTTTTATTTTCCAAAGAGGAAAAAAAGCATGTATACATGTTTTGGTGTTTTTTGTTTGTTTTTTTCTGTAACATGTATGTATACATGTTTACCTGATGAAACCTTTTCATTCATCTTTTTATGGAACTTCTATTTTTCTGGATATTTTGATTTGAGTACTTTTTAATGAACTGTGTCTTAGGTATCTCTGTTCTCCTTTAAATTTCTTTTTGTACATTTTTAATCCGTAAAAGCCTCCCATGGACTGGTGTTAAAAATTAGCACTGTGCTATAAACAATTAGAGCAGAGCACCTTGGACCTGTGTATATGTAGTAGCACAATGTTACTGTGTCTCCATGTAAATAAACAATAAATCAATAAATAAATGAATAAATAGGATATCCCTGTAGACACCTCAGAGCTTCTTAACGGCCACCAGGAGCTCACGGGCACCCTGTTTGCCACCCCTGTTCTACAGAAACAGTAACAGTTAACATGCAAACACACAACAGCACAACACAGTCACACCTGAAAAACACACAAAACACACTCACTCACTGGATAAAACAGCATTTTGCATATCAACACACTTCACCGCTCGAAGAGGAAAATCAGACAGACCTGCAACAATCCAAACATAACACACACACACTCATAATCTGCACACACACACCTCGGACTGCATTGTGGTTAAAAAACTCATGGGCATCTGCCAGCATGCTTCTCTCCCGAGGCCTCAGCCTTTCTTTTTCTGCAGCAACACTGCAATTTGGGTGTGCCGTCAGGCCGGAGATAAGTATAGGCTGACTAATATGCACTTAGGACCCGGGAGAAATACTTACAGCTAAATGTTTAATTTGTGTTTGTTCAACACATGTCCAATTTGGGGGCTGGTGTCTTTTTCAAAGAGGCCGACAGCAAATAATTAGGACTGTACGGGTCAGCCACAGGCTCCAAATGGTGCAGTGATGGTTTTCCGATGAAGGTGAATGACAAGTTGAAAAAAACAACATGTGGGAGCACTTAAAGCTGCAACACCGTGGTCGGAGATCGCTCCACTGACGGTGTAAATACAGTAACAGTGAAACATGAAGATCCATCTTTAAACTGTTAAACATTAACTCTTCCTGCACCAGTGTTCATTTAGTTGACTATTTATTTTCATCAATAACCTTTTTTCCCAGTCAAAGACTGGACAGTAACTAATAAAAACAAGAGCACATGGACAAAAACTCAAACTAAATTAACTGACATTTTTCATCGACAAATAAAAACTAGACTAAAATGTCTGGCAGAGACTTATGCTGCATTCCAGGCGACCCGTAACTCGGATATTTCCCAGTTAAAATCCCAGAGTTCCGACCTGAAAGCGTTCCAGGCAAAATACGACTTCGTTTGAGCGCAAGGAATTCTGGTATGTTGATTAACCAACATGGCAGGCATTATAAGATTTATGCTTTTCAACTAACCCATTTGAGTGAAACAGAAGCGGGGAAACGGCGCATAAGGTAACAGAAGCTTATACTTTACAGTGTTTGTCATTATTAAGAGGCTGCCATATTGTTCAGGCAGTGATGTGACGTCACAAGTCGTAACTCGGAGTACATCGATCTGGTAAGAGTTCACGGGTCGGAAGTTACGAGATCGACTGCCGTTTCAGTGTATTATCACGAGTTACAGGTCGGAAAAAGACGAGTTACGGGTTGCCTAAAATGCAGCATAAATCCAATCAGAGCTAATTTGGTCATGTAGAAAGTAGAGACAAGTTAGGAATATATCCAATCACAGCTACTTTGGTTGTGTGGAAAGGTTGGATGAGTTCAGAGGGACATCCAATCACAGCTGCCTTAGCTTGTTGGTGGTGCTCTGCCAGGTAGCCTAAATAAAGGTGACTGCATTTCACACAAAAGGAACATTTGTTTCTGTTCATTTAGACATTCAGACTTTACTAACATTCAATCAAGGGTTATTAAATGTATGATTTCATCCAAGAGTAAAACATGACTTCAGAAATTCAAAGAAACATAAAAATGCCTTACCCTTTACACTTCAGATTATGGTCGACTAATTTTACAGCAGATTTCATCGACTAAAATGTTGTGAAGTTTTATCAACTAACACCAGACCAAAATTAAAACAATTTAGAGACTAAATTGTGATTAAAACTAAAGGCATTTGGGGTGCTGGTTTGGCGGAGTGGTTCGCAACAAGGCACCCCATGTACATGCTTCTGCTGGTCCAGGTTCGAATCCCGCCTGTGACCAGTTTGCAGAGTGTCTTCCCCTACTCTCTCGCCCCCTTTCACAAGCCTATCCACTGTCTCTCTCCTATCAATAAAGGCACAAAATTCCCCAAAAATACATTTAAAAGTAAAACTAGACATTTTAGGCAAAAGATGAAAACAAAATTTAAAAAGTGTTGTCAAAATCAACATCCATCCTGCACAACACGTGTCGATGATCATCGGATCAGCAGGAAAAATCTGAAAATAAAACAGATATCCTGTTTTCGGATAAATTCTCTTTTGCTAAGATATTTGTCTGAAGTGTTTCTCATGATTTCAGACTTCCTGGCTGCTTCTGTCCTCTGACTCTCTTGTTGAAGAGCTGGTTTGGGCCACACAAAAGTCCTGCGACACACAAAGAAAAAATCTTCCAGGTCAGAGCTGTAGCACAGGCTTCATAATTTCTCATCTCTACAAAAGAAGGGAAGATTGTAATCTATTGGCAGATCCTTAGCACGAGATCCGTCCCTGCCTATCTCCTTACCTTTAAAAACGTAAGAAAAAAACTAAAAACGGGGCAAAAACACAGCTTAGTATAGCCAGTACCTCAGTTACACTGCTGATCCAAAGCAACAATAACATGCTGACAGCTGATTGCCTCTGTGGCCTCATCTGAGCTGCTCGCCCCTGCTTTCTCTTCACTGCTCCCGCTGCAAGCTGCTTTGCAACCCTCCTCCATTCCAATTCCTCCTCTAGCCATTTTCCAGCTTAAAAAACGTCATGAATATGTCAGTAAGAATTTATACAACCTTGAAATCTGGGTAGAGCATGAGACCCTTGAGACAATGAATAAATTTGACCCTGCGACTAAAGGGGCTGTTTCATTTTTCTACCGGATCTTGCACAACAACATTCCACTGAGTAAAGATGGCATATGGGATGAACGTTTAAGAAGAATTGCTCTATGAATTGCCTTATGCTCTAGAGAAAAACCAGTGTTTCTTTCCTGATGTTTCACCCATGTGCAACAGGTGCAAATCTACAACTGGTACCTTTATTCATTCTTTTTGGCTATGCAGGAAATTGTACACATACTGGAAAAGCATTTTTCATTGCTTCTCTTTGGCTTACAGGAAATGTTGGAGGTCTGATCCGCTTGTTGCAATTCTCTGGGCTACTAACCTTTTGTCTCATACTAACAAATATGAGAAAAAAGGTATCTTATTTGGAATTGTGATTGCAAAGAAATTAATCCTCCGAGCATGGAAGTCAGACACTGCGCCCACGTATGAGTGAAGACAGGGAAGACGTGTTTAAAAAACTGCAACTGTTTCAAGAAAGTGACTAAAATGTTGATTACTGTGTAACACTTACTGTGTGTATCTTACTTTTTATCTTTCACAATGTACAGATTGTCTTTTTAAATGTATGTTTTGGTTTTAGTCACGACTGTTCATGATTTTTTTTATGTTTTGGTTGGGGGGAGGGTTTCATTTCCCTTTTTGTTTATGTTGTTTCTTACCTTTTTGGAAAGCAATAATCTTTTTTCAAAAAAGTCATGCTTTCTTTGAATCTCCCTACGAGGGACTTTGCCGCTCGTTTGTTCTTGAAGGATCAAGAAGATCAGGGATGTGTACTATACCTGCTTGAGGCTTTCACATCAATATCTGAACATAAAGCGTAAAATAAATATCTGCAAATTAGGGGAGTGAGCTTCTGACTGATCGTCACCTCTGCAGAGGAGGTTGTCTTTGCCAACACCTGTAAGATAGATAACTCGAAAAGTTCTGCAGGTTTTGGAGGGCTGTTTTGAATCAGCAGCATTAGACAGTGTTAGAAAGCCTTTACAGAGGCCTGTGCTCTCTGAACTCTTCTTCTCTTTCAGTATGGGAAACATAAATTTCCCTGGATGCACCAATTCTCTCGAAACATTACAAAGATCAGAGTACAGGTGAAGTGACTGTCAGGACTTTGGATCCACGAGGACTTCTGAGAAGCCTCACAGCTGAAGTTTGGACTGATAAACCCAAAGTCAGAGCTGTTTATGTCAATGACCTGTTGATCTCGATGTTCCTGATGACTCAGCTTCACTTCTCTATTCATTTCCTGAATAGTTTTGAACTCTGTGAGTAAAAAGAACTGCGTTTGATTTGCTGTGCAGAGCAGGGAACAGGCATCCACCTTGCAGGCACCTTGACAAACTTGCTATCCTAAAGTAAACAAAGCCAAAAACAGAAAACCAGGGAGTCGATCCTGGAAGTCTTTCATTGATTTTATTAAAATAAAATAAAAAGTCTGTATGCATGCCTCCAAGGCCTCAAGACAACATGTTTGTTCAGTCCTGTGTCTCTGTCCCATCTAAATGTTTACTCAAATGAACAAGAACGAGTTGTGGACGTTTCACAGAAAGTCAAGCAGCACATTCTTCAATAGGAGCCAAAATCTCACTGTATTTCTGATGAAGACCCTGCTTTAACCCACAACACCATGCTGCTGCTGGACTCCAGGCTGTGCAGTGACTGTCAGTCCACAGCCGCAGCAGCAGAAGAAGAAGAAAGAGAAAGTCTCAGCGCAGAGGGCTCGAGCATGCAGCCTGGGACAATGTGCTGAATTGGCAGCCTATATATAAGTCTGCCATTTGGACACTCTAATGCCACTTTACCTTATGAGGGAAGTTCAACCCGCAGCACCTGCTCAAAACAAAATGCCATAGGAGATCAACTCCAGCGACCCCCCTCCAGCTCGGATTGTTTTTCAGACAGACACTCTCGCTTACAAGAGGAGGGGGAGCGAAGGGGGTCTATAAATTGTGATGCATGAGTACAAACAATTATACAACCTGCAGGAGATTCTGGTTTATCATAGAGAGCAGGGCAGCGTGGGCACCATTTAGTTCAAGAGAGCATGAATGAAAAAGAGAAGAAGAGACGGTTTGTAGCTGAGAGTAAATCCTCGATGAGAAGAAGTCTGATAGAATTTATATTTACTTCACAGAGACATGAGACAGGACATAAATATTTAAGCTGTGATACTGCTCCTGTGTGTATGGATGAGCATTGACAGATGATTAACAGAAGAGTGTTACAAGACAACATGGATTTCTGAATATTTTCCCTCATTGTTTTGATTTATCCAAGAAACAGAACCATTGGTTTACTGTTTAGTGAATAAACGTCAAAGAGTGTCAAATCTAAAATAAAAAACAGTAGGCCCATCTGGACTTTAAAATATCTAGTTTGAGTTGGAGCTTCACGGTGCAGGCAGAGTTTTGTCAGGAGAAGCCAAAGAATAAAGGAGGTCCGTCACATCTAGCAGCACAAAACAGGAATTAAACACAGCAGGAGTGATTTAAGTGCAACAACACACAAGCTGTGTCTTTCATGGCAGTATGGAATGAAAAGATAGGACATGTTACAACCATAAAAATGAAGGAAAACTGTCTCTGAAAAGCTTTGCAAGTATCTGGGAAGAACCACATACTGTAGGAGAATTACACATGAGGGCTGATAGTGATACTCAGGCCACGATGTGTATCCCGATTCACAGAAATTGTGAACGTTGGCCACACTTTTAACAGAATTCCTGACAACTTCTGCTTTTCTTTATAAGAAAAAAATATCAAAGATGAGTTTTAAATGATTCAACAACATAAGAAACATGAAGTCAGGCCCTGACAGATGGTCGACCTAAGTTCAAATTTGGAACATGTGCTTCATCATGTAGCTTCTACTTTGAAATGTCACTGTTAACATCACCAAAAGTGTATCAACAACAACTGTGGAAATATTGAGGCCATATCGATTCTGTAGAATATGTTGCCGTATCGATATTTTGAGCACAGGCCTATGTGACATCAGCTGTTTCATTATCACAGAAGCATTTGTCCATGTCCTCATATAGATGCTGCTGTACTAACACACTTTCAATTTTTAAACTTAATGTGTATTGCACTTTTCATTCTAAAAAAGGGGCACATAATGCATAAAAACAACAACTAAACATTCAAGACACATTCATAAACTGTTTAAAAACAGCATTTAAGAGCTCAATTAAACAGAAGTGTGTGAGGGAGGCACTTTCTCGTGATGAGAATGTTATAACACTAAAACTGGACATAAAAACAGCTACAGTAAAATAAATATATTACATTCCTCAATAAGGAGTTACATTAAAGAATAGAGTATGATGTATGCTGGAAACTACATTGCTAAACTGAGAAGATGTTTTGACCTAAGAGGGTAAGAAACGTGAGGACATTTTATTAACTAAAACTGATTTTTTCTTAGATTTTTAAAAATAAAACAACACTAAAAAGTCCCCCAAAACCAGGTGTGACAGGCTTCTGCCCCTTATGAGCCAGAATAGGATGGATGTATAAACCAAGACTGAAACTTTAGAGGGGGAAATGACCAAATGTGATTACAACTGGTGTGTATTTTTATCAAAAGACTAAATCAAAATCTGACTTTGAGTTGAAGGAAGATCAGCTGCCTCCTTCTCCAGATGTTGCCGAGACATTTCTGCGATTAATTCACCAAATGTGCAAATGAATTTTGAAAACTGTCTTTGCTAATAAAAACTAAACACAGCACACGTTTGAATTTGAGAAAATGTTTAAAAATGAGCGTAAACTGGCCGTCGTCTCTCTTCTCCTTGGTCTCCTTCGACTCTCTTGACATGCAGAATAAAAACATCTCCCTCCTCTCATTATTTTGGTCTCCAGTCTCGCAATATACTCTCCTATTAAAATCTGGATGAACGCACTTTTAAAAATGTGGGTGGAAAACCAGGAAAAGCAGCAGATCGGCTTTTGCCTCATCTATAGATAACTGGTGATGAAATTATTTTTTTTAGCTTCAATTTAACCACAAATCAGAGGCTAATTCTCTGACGCTGCGTTTCCTCTTTAGCGGTTTCACACACTCATTTTTCTGCCCAGCTCGAGCGATCATCTGTGTTTCTCCAAAAGCTCCTTATCAGCAGGCGAGCAGTGACTTATCAGAGAGCTCTCGTGTGTCTAAATACGAGGAAACACCCTAAAAAAGACGCTATCTGTGCCATTCAGGCCGGGGTCGTGCGCCTTGTCCTCCCATACCCCCTGAAACATCCTCAGCGTGAACCAAACTAACACAGGCGAGGGCGATCCAGCTGATCGGCCCAGCTGCACGGATCACGATCACACTTTACTCTTTGTGATGCAGCATCTTTGACTCCACCAGGCTGCATGTCTCACAGTGACATAAAAGTGAAATTAAAGCATTTCATCACCTCGGACTCACTGATCTCTCTCCATGGAAATGTCTGCCTGACGGAGAGGATTTCAGTGTGTGAGCAGAAACAAATCAGTGGGGAACTGCACTGGGCCTCATACAAAGTCAGACAAGGTGAGCATTAAACGTCGCAGGCATACATCTAACACGGCTAACAATGAAAAAGGCCTTAAGTGAATGAACAGGGTCAAAAGTATAAGTTATGTTCAGACAGAGGCACTGAGGCTCCAAACACTGAAAACTAAGTTGTGGAAGTGTTTGTCAATTTGAGCTGTTTAAAACCAATAAGGTGTGGTTTTTAAAAATGATTTTTGCTTTAATTTACCAACATATGTTGCTCGTGTAATCTGTGCTCTCTTTCTTGCATGTATCGTCCTGCATGCTGCATTGCGGTTTGCAGGACTGAGAAAGCATTTCAAACTGGTAGTTTCACCAAAAGAGGGATCAGCTTCCAATTTTAAGCTATTTGATAATTATAATATATTAAGCTTTATCCGCTTAGCTGGACATAACCAACTTATTGGTGAAGTTAAGCCACACACTTTCCTTTTCAGATAAAAATATCACAAACAAAGCCCTGCATCATTTCTAAATTACACAAATACATTGTTAACGTTCGAAACCTTGGGTAGGAAATGTTGCTCCTTGCCAGTTCTATCCACTTTTCTAAAAGTTTTCAACAAATCTGTGCAATTTCAAACTGAAAACAGCAAAACAATGAAGAAACTAGAGGTGCTCCAAGAGCACAAACCTCCGCTGAGGACTTTCCAATGTTTGGTAAGTGCTTCTTTTAAAAATGGTGTAAAATTTCCCCTCTCCTAAAGTGTTAACAAATCTTAAAAAAAAAACAATCCTGGATTCATGTCAGATCACTACCAGCATCCAAACACTTCTTCTTTGTGCCATGACCAACATCCCCAGAAAATGTCATCAAAATCCATCCATTAATTTTGGATTACCATAAACTAACAAACAAATGGCAAAAACATCACCATAACTCTACGCCAGTCTCACTCGCTTGTCCAAAACATCACCAACTTTCTTGATTAATGACAACAGAGTTCCCAATTTGTTCTTTTTAATGGCATATCTATTGTCTAAATCATTTCAAGCTAATATATCAGTGCAATTCACCTCTCTCTTTGGAAAAAAATGTGTGGGCATATTCATATCCCAAAAGTTTCCAGCATGTTGTGCCACTTTATTGCCAGCTACAGCAATACATTTTAAAAAATCAGATGGCGATTATCATTATTATTATTTTTATTTTAAATGACAATCTGATCAAGACTTTAGGGCATGTTTACCCAATGATGTTAAAACATACATCACATGCAGTCGTTGCATTTTAAGGCTCTACACATAAATATTTTCAAAACTATCTGACACGTGTCTGACTAAATCACAGAAATAATTTAACAAAGTCAGGGCATAGAAAATCTGAATATGTGTTGTTTTCTATCAGTAAAGTTGTTGAGCTAAAATGATGCTGGATAATATAATGAAAACTGTTCTTTGTGTTCAAGAGCTCAGATGTGCGGCAGAATGTTGTTTGAGCTTCATTGATGTTTTTTTAGATTTATCTTCAAACTGAAATTCAGCATTCAACATTTTAGCAAAAAATAAAGAAGAGACATTTTGGTGATATCGCCCAGTCCCATTTGGACTAAAGAGAAAAATCCTCAAGGATTAGATCCCAGCTCCAAACAAAATCCAAACTGCCAGTATTCAGTATCTGTGCAGTTTAGACAAGGCTCTACTTCTCCTTGTGAAACACCACAGAAGATTAAGTTTTTGTACTTTGAAAAGTCTCTAACCAACTTGCAGCCCAGCAGATTACCTCTAGGTAGATCCCTGGCATGGTTAAGAATCTTGTGTTGGTCTTTTCTGGGGCCTCAACACTTCTAAAACCGCCCCTGCATGCATGGCTCACACATGCTCCATCGTTAGGAGTGTACACCTAAAAAAGTGAATTAACTCATTTTGAAGCAGACGGTCCATCTGGAATGAGCTCTAAAGTGGAAATCAACTTGCCACTTTCCTTCTCTTCTCTGAGTCGGGACATCGCTCAGTCCCGCCTCGATATCGTCTCCCTATGGATCCGCGGAACAGCGCGCGGAGTCTATTTTTATTTATGACTCGCGCATTCCTGCAGGGTCAGCCACCGTGACCTCCAGAGGGGAAAGTTAATTGTGACCCTAAAGGCGCTCTCTCTCCTCTTTTCACTCCCCTGCAGCCTCCGTAGTAAGAGGAGAAAACACGGAGTGACGCGGAGCAGGAGGGTGTGCAGCGCTGCCGTGGACGCGCGCACGGGGACCTCCATCCGGCACAGCACGAGGATTTCACGATTATGTGGACAGAAGGAAGAGGGCACCACCATGAACGTCTTCACAGATTCTCCAGTGTGCCTGATGAGTGACCTGAGGGTCCATCTTGAATGATTAAGTCTTCAAATCAAACTCCAAAAAGTGTATTTCTGTCTGTGCGTCATTTTACGCAGGGCTCGTCTCAGCTTTAATGTCACTTTATCATCTTCTTGATTTTAAAGGACTTCAGAATGGATCCACTTTTATAATAATGAAACATACCAGGAATACACAAGGAAAGATCAGATTTGACTTTAATTATCAGCCCAATTACGCGCGCTGAGTGTCACCTTCTGTCTCCAGTTTCGCTTTATTTCTTTTTTCATCACGAGTAAAAACGCAGCGTCTGAACAACACGCCTGGAAAAATTAAGAGCATCGTTGAGGCACATCTGAGCAGAAGGCCGAGCATGTCGTGTTGATTTTGAAGAAAGCTGCTTTTGTGTTTTATGACAGGCCATTCAGTGTGAGGTGTGTTCGCTTTTTAATCCCTCAGGGTCTGATTTTGAGAATTTTAAACACATACACGCGTGTTTATCTTGATTCTTTTGCGTACATATAAAAATAAATTAACACCAAGAGCCTAACGAAAGTGAGAAATAGGATCCAAGCTAAACTCATGCCTTACATTTTCATACACTAAACCCGCCACTTAGTTTGAGGATAAGCCTGAGCCATGACAAAGAAACCATTAACTAATTTTCATCTTGATAAAAACAGCTAAAATAAATATTTTATAAGTATTTATGTAATCATGTTACTAGGATTTATGCCTTTTGAAGCAGTTGCTGTACCTTGTTGTATTTCATAACGCTGGTATCTGTGCCAAGTGGTCTGTCTTTTTATTTTTATTCAACATGTTGTGTCTTCACTAATGTAAAGGAATGTGTGTCATTTGTGCTTTAAAAATATTCCAGCTTTAGCTGAACATTTCTGATTAATAAAAGCTCGGTATAATTTGTAAAGGCGAGAAACATTTGTCACAATCTGCGTTTATTTCTAAAATAGAATTTAAACAAAAATGCAAAAAAAAAAGGGAAAACTGTCTTGTCCTTATTTTACTGTCTCGCGTTGATTACGCAGTTTTTTCTGACTAAATTGTTTAGTTGAAGGGTTTATAATCAACGTTTTATCAGGCAAATGAGCTGCTCTTAATGTCATAAATGTTTTGTGTTAGTTTTTTAAAAGTGTAAAGTCTGCAAACTAACTTGCCCTTAAATGAAAATATTTATCTCAAGGCAGCTTTTTTACAGCTGGATCCTAAGATAACTTCTTAAAAATCCAAATTCAGGGTTTCAGACCGACTTTTTCGGGTCATGCCGGGTAACGGCGGATAATCTCGGTCCTTCTGGTTTGAACATCCTCTGTCAGCGCTGTCTGTTGGCTCATGGAGATAACCGAGGAGCGCAACAACACTTCTCACAGCAAGCAGCCATCCTGAAGGCGCACCGGGGTGACGGTCCCGGCGCGCCGCACACTGACAACTTCTCTTACCTGGATCCACTTCTTCTTCTTCTTCGTCCCTCGCTGCTTGATCCGGGAGAAAAGTTGAAGAAAGAAAAAACAAGCAGCCCGATGGTGCCGAGTTTGAGGCGAACCCAGAGGAGTCAGTGAACGCAGCAGCAGCCCTCAGATCCCGTGCGTAAAGGCAGCATCGCCGGAGCGGAGCGGGGACTTTGGTAACTCCGCAGGGCTGTTTGCGCTCCGCCGAGGCGCTCAAAGTGGAGCCAAGTCTGCGGCGCGGTCTTCAGGGATGATCCGGAGCGTCGGGAGCTGTCATTTACAGCGTTTTGTTGCTTTTTGGTAAGTATTTAAAGTTATATCCCGTCCGGCGCGATGAGGAGGTTAAGTGAGAGTGCGGGACAGAGCCGCGTAAAGAGGCGCAGGCTGGATAACCCCTCCTCTCTCCCCTCTCTCTCTCTCTTGCTCTACCACTCTCTCTCTCTCTCTCTCTGCCTCGCGGGGCTGCAGCCACCATAGTTCCTTAATAGCCAGGTGATTAATACAATTACAACCCCGTGCCATCCCAAGGTGGTCTCTCTTTTCCTCTCTGAAAACCTTTTGTTTCCTCACAGCCTAAACCGCGAATAAAGCCTCGTGCAAACTTAAATTTATTAAAACAGTTAATAGGCAAAAAAATCCAACATTACTGTGGCTCAAATCTAAAAAGAGGAAAATATTTAAAACATTAAGAGCAAACTCTTCAACACTGAGTTTGCTTAGAGCCTCAATCTTTATTCTGTTTTAGTAAATGTGGGGGGAAAAAGAGCAAGAACGTTTCTCTGCACAAAATCTTTTCTCACCGACACGCGCATGAATCAATAAAAGCTCCTGTGTTTCCTCACTGGCCTGAGTTTAATATTATTCCTCACCATGAATAATACGACTGCTTTGGCATCCCAGTGAAAGAGCAAAATAAAAAACAGAAAGAAATAAAACAAGAAAACTGAACAATGAATAAAAAACGTTGGAGGACTCCTGCTGAAATGACTTTGACACCAGGGCTGAACTTAGAAATTTTAGAATAATCATGTTCCTTTTTTCATTTTAATTAGATCCATAGTTAATTTTTAATGCTGTTAGCCAAGTCTAGAAGTGTGTTGGTAATTTGTGCAGCCATAAAGTTATGACAGTAACCTGATAAATTAGCTTTTCCATCGACTGCATGAGTACTTTGTGCTTGAGGTCTCTATTAAAGAAGCTTTAAATACCCCCAGAAAACAGAGCAGCAGGTTTAGGATAAAGACTGAAAAACCCCAAAGTATGAATATTTTAGCCTCAATACACTATAAAAATCTTTATTTTCAACATTTTAGCAGAGACAAAACATTCATTTCTCTCATCCGAATCATTAAAGAAAATGTACATGTGATTCTACAACTTGATTTAAAAAAAATTGGATAACTAAGTTGTTGTTTTTTATTGTGAAAACAAAATTCAAACCTAATAATCAAACATACTGTTAGATCATGACGTGTTTAAGCTCAGGTCATAAAGTAAATTAAGTTTAGTTTAGTAAAATGTCACTAAAACTTTGATAAATTTAAATAAATCCTAAGTGATTGAGCTGTTCATCAGACATGAGTAAAAATTAAAGAGTTAAAACAATCAGATTTAAGGGATATTTTTCAAGGTCATGAATGTGCTGACCTTCAGATTCTGACCTGGTCCTTTGGAGCTTTTAATCTAAGGGGCAAAGATGAGTAATTTTATAATTATACTAAAAAAAGGCTGAAGAAATAAACACATCTGAGACCAGGGCTGGGCAATATGGCCAAAAATAAAAATTAGGATTTAAATAGTTTTTCCTCTCCCTCACAAAGACAAAACCTCGTAGTGACGTAGAAACTGCATCAAACACGTTTTTCCAAGATGTTAACAAACTTTTCACCTCTTATATTATTCTGTCATCAAATTTTAATTTGTAGTTCGGAGGTAGGCAGCATTTTCTACATAAACACTGAAGGCTCCACTTTTTTCACAATGTAAAACTGAAATGAAAAAAAAAAAGGATAAAAATGTGACTGTGCAAAACAAAGCAGGGCTGACCATCAAAACAACAGTGTCAAATTTCAGTGGTCACATTTTCAAGCATCGCCGCAGCTCACAAGTGGAGTCAAGGAAAAAAGACTTTTAAATGATAAATCTTTGGAAAAAAATAATTCAGATTCTTGTATTGAATGAGTATATTTCCCAGCCCTATCATGTCTCTGCCTGGCCTGTAATCTGACTGTTTCATATTCTGATATAAATAATAATAATAGAAAAACACATTAGGAATAGAATCACCGGCCACTTAATAAGGTACACCGGTTCACAAAGTAGCTGATCAGCCAATCACATAACTACAACCATAAATTTAATCACATTGACTCGGCTAAGACGCCCTGAAGTTCAAACTGAGCGTCAGGATGGAGCAGGTGGGTGATTTCAGGGTCTGAAGGTCGTGTGGTTGATGATAGAGAGGCAACAGGAACTGAAATAACATCTCCTTACTAAGGTGGATACCTGAGTGTAAAGTGTCCAGCAGCAGGAGACCACACCAGGTGCCACTCCTGTTTTATCTTTTTGTTCATGCACGTCTTTGTTATGACAACTTTTTGTCTTTCTGAAGAAGCTCTTAAAAAATAAGAATAACTTGGACAGCGTGCTGTCTAGAATTTAAGACCTTGAGCTGGTAAAAATAAAAAAAATAATAACAATGCATTTCAATTAAAGATGTACAACACTAGATTTTTATATTTCATATTTTTGAACTCATTCCTGCCAATACCAGTACTTCTTGGACAAAAGTATGCACCCTTCACGTGACTTAAAATTGACTTATTTCCTATTTTTTCACTGGAAACAGAATGTGAAATGAGATAAATTGCATTTAAAAAAAAAAAAAGTAACGGTGGTGTCTTAATGTAGACGTTAAGTGCAACTGAGGGGAAACATTGCATCAGGTTAAGACATTCTGTAGAAATATATACAGCCGATATATCAGCTGAATACTGGCCTAATATTTCATATCTGCAGAATCTGATTTCTAACTTTTTAAGCTATTGTCTGCTGATATTGAACCGATAACATCCCTAAATTTTAACTGTAAAAAACTTAAGATTTGAGCAAATTCCAAAGTCCTACACCTCTAAAAGCAGAGCATGATTAATAATAATAATGACTACAAAATAATTAAACATCAATTCAGAACACACTATTAAATCATTAAAAATAAATTAAAAATCATTATAAAATAAACCATAACTACTTAAATGCTGACAGTAGAATCAGGGATCACTGTTTTTAAGTGAAACGTCTTCAGATTGTTTTAAAGCTTAAACGACTTCTTCATTTATTTAAGATTTACTCTGGTTAGACTTTCTAAACAACTGCATGGATGAAAACATAAAAGGTTCACAGAGACAATAACATCTTCAGTATCTCAAACGTCAAATAAACTTAATGGTCTTAAGTGTATAAAATACTGCTCTAGTGTTTTTGACTCAAAGTTTCTTTGTTAGTTTTCCCGTCAGTATTAACTAACACTTGGGGTGAAGTGTTTTGCACGAGGACATATCGTCATGTGGGCTCGAACGTGCAACCTCCCGACTACCGATCTATCGACTATCCAACTGCACCACCAACGCTCAACTGAACAAACCCTTCAGTCCAAAATCAGGATGGAAACATTCATATTTCTAAGTCCCATGTTTGCTCTTGCTGATAACTAAAACAGAGCACTTCCTCATTAATGCTGTAAATCCTGGGCTGTTAAAATTACAAATACTAATTCACTGCTTCTATTATTTTACCTCCATACTACATCGAGATTGTTGGTCCTCAACATGTTTGTGGTTAAATGAGGATGGAGACAGTTTGAGAATAAAAACATCAAAAAAGGTTCAGAATGAATTTTATAACATTTTTACCTCCATCTTGATCTTCCTCTGGTCCACGGGAGACTCTGGATCTCTTTGGGATGTTGAAGCTACATTTCACCTCAGCTCTCTAAGAACAGCATGGTAAAGAAACATCCCGTCAGATATATATAAACGAGCCGAACACACTCTGGAATTACTTCAAGGTTTGATGAAATGTAGTTTTGTTTGTATATGTCTGAGTTTTATCACAATGAAAACACAAGACATTAAATCCTCCAGTTATTCTGCCAAATGACCAGGATCTGGTGAATAATAATAATCACTGTAAAGGACTCTTAACTGTGCTGCTATAAAACATGTCTGTACTTCTGATGCTGCTATACATTCTTTCTTTTTTGTATTTTTTAAAATGAACAGATTGCAAGAGCATTAATGGGAATGTTTTCTAACAAAACTAACATATTAAAAATGAACTGGAATAACAGGAAGAAGTTTACCCTAAGGATGAAAAAGGAAAGATATCGGGGGATGATTTTTACACTTTTTTTTAAATTAAATGTAAGACTTTTAAAATCCTCTTTAAGACCAAACACATGAATAACTAAGAGGGATGCAGGGTATCATCAGAACATCAGTGTCTGCAGATATATGCCTAAAACGTGGATTATTAGAGCTGGGGTTGAAAGCTGTATTGTTATCATATCTATATCCAGATATGAACATTCAAGATACTAATATTGAAAAAGCAACGATATAAAAGATATAGATTTCCCCCGCGCTCCCCCTGCATGCACAGCTCTGGAAGTCATATCAATTTCATTTTTACGATTGCCTTTGAATGCACCGCTTGCTTTTAGGCTACTGAACCTGTAGTCATATCATATCAATATCGAGATATCTGGCATGAATATCGAGATATGAAATTTTGTCCATGTCTTTCAGCCCTAATCAGAGCAGATAGGAACATTTTTGACGATATTTATAGCTGATGCTTCGCTCATACAATGTGGCCATAAATATATAAGCAGCAATATCAGCAAAATACAATTTACTGTAACGTTTGAGATTGAGATGTTATTATTTTAAAAATGGGACAGAACTCATTAATAAACATTGACATGTAAACACATGGGATTAGAGCCGAGTGGCTTAATTTCCATCTCCAGTCCCATCAGCAGGTTGGTCTGAACATGTAGAATCAAGAAACAGACACCATGACAGGAATAAAAACACACAAAGCAAATCAAAAGACACACGGTCATTAGACTGAAACGTCCCACAGTCCAAAAGAAAAAGGGCCGGGAGTCAGGGGACCACGGGAATTATTCATAATGAATTAAAAAGTGCAGTTTGCAGCTGCCTGGTCCTCGTTGTATTGCACAATATTGCACATAAATGTAAAGTTGCATAATGCATTGCACATTGCCCAAATACCCAAGAAAATAAGGTGCTGTGTTGAATATAATACTGCCCTTAGCACATGGTTGCACATGCAAATGTGTGAGTAGATATTGCAATGAGGAAAGCAGACAGAGACGTCTGATGTAAGCACTCATTCACAAAAATGGCACATAGATGAACTCAGAGTGGACACACATCATCACTCAAGGTTCAGCTTTTATTACAGAATTAAATGTTTTTCTTGCCTCACACCATGAGAGGAGTGGGTCGACTCAAGTTAAGAAGAGACTTTGAGCTATTATGTGTTTGGAAATATAATCAAAACTCCAGTATTGTGCATTCCTAATAGTTAATTCCAGTAGCATCTGCAATTTGTAGAGTGTCCTCCCGAGCATTTCCAGTTGTATTATATCGCAGTAAAAATATTAAAAGTGTACTTTCCTGTGTTCTTCTCAGTAGTTTGTAAATATGAACATGGTATCCACCTGAAAGTCTGTGTGTCTTATGACAAATCCACATTTTAGAACGTTTATTTCTGAGCAAATATGCAGTAACGCAAAATTTAGGATTCTCAAAATCTGAAATAAAACTTTCCCTGACAATTTAAAATCTGATGTTAGGACATCGACACACATCTACAGCTCACTCCATCAGCCTCCAACCTTCACAAATGTATCATTTTTGATTTCACTGTAAAATATCCGGGTTTGAAAGAGAGGCTCCACAGTAAGTAAAAGCTTCTGTTTAAGGTGCACAATACTTGACTTTATGATATGCTCATATGTCAAAAAGCAGTTTCACCGACACCAATATCAATTCAACACTTAATTCTTTAAATTATTTTGAAGTGGACATTAAGAGATGATGAGGTAAACTACAGTGTTTTTTCAAGTTAATATATTAATTATTCATAAATGTGGACATTAAGTGATGATGAGGTAAACTACAGTGGTTTATTTAAGATAAGATAACCCCGTATTGATCCTCTGAGGGTAAATCTGAGTGTTTCAGCAGAGTGAAGCAGCATTAAGGAGACAAATGTAAGAAATAACAGACAAATACTTTAAATAAAGCAGTAGGAATAAAGTTATTATACAGAGGATTAAGGGTTTGATACAGAACAATATGACATTCTGAAACAAGGACACATATTTGTAGAAAGGAAAATACATGCATATACATTGATGGCTAATATATGGATACAATTTTGGCTGTAAATATTATAAAAAGGGTCACATATGCTGACAAAACCATCAGCTTTTTAGGCAATTATCTGCTAAACTAACTGATATTACAATGTGCATCGTCTCTCCAATCATCAGCTACAAAGTCCTGTTGTAGCCCATGTGCAAACACATAAAGCACAAATACAACAATAACCAAAAAAACACATTTATTTCCAAAAATGTCCACCATCATCACATAAAGTGGCAGATCTCTGTTAATCCAAATGGGTTTGACATCAGCATGCGCCCTTCGTCTCCCTCAAAATAATCTTTTTATTCTACCAAAGATGCACAGCTTGTCTGACATTACCTTAATCAATCCTCTACAATGACTCGCATGCTCCAGGTGTGTCTTCTCTTCTTGTCCGATTTTCATGAAAGACTATTTAAGCAAGTTTCTACATCAGACTTTAGTGAATAGCAGGGCTGCTCAGTTTTGAGATATTAAGATAGAAGGATTGACATACTCGTGTTTATCATTTAAAAAGATTTAACCTAAACATGGAAAAAAAATAGCAATAAATACAGAATGACAACACCTAAAACAAGACACACACTGAATTATTCACCTCAAATGACGAATCTAGCGTAGAGGTTGGTTTTATTATTCAAACCTTCTTAATCCTCCAGTCCTAGTGTGTAGACATGAATAATGTTCTGTTCCTTCAGGATAATCTGTTTCTGCACTTAGTTTTACACTCATCGTCAAATAAATACACAAAACAGGAATTCAAAAAGAAAAGGTGGGCCAGCTTTTTAATTCTGAGGGAAAATCAAGGTTTGTTTAGTCAAATAAATGAAGCTTCTCCTTCTGGATAAACTCTGATTTTTCCTGTTATGGAAACAAGACTCATATTTTTATTATCCAAATTGAACTAAGGTTGCTTCATATCTTTATTAAAGGCTCTATGTGGAAAAACTGAACAGAAAATCAATGTTTGCAGAGATCAGCATCTGCAGCAAATGCAGACATGATGCTCGACACGTCTGAAAGCTTACATTAACGGCTTAGTTATTTAATTATCGCTTTTTTCCTTCAATTCACTGACAGTTTGTGAACCATTAATCAAAATGTTAAAAGTCCTCCTACACGATGAAACATCTAAATGTCCCATCGAGGCTTGAACGTTAAAATGTGGGAAACTTGAATGACCATTTGCTTGTTTTTTTTTTTTTTTTTGTCTTTTCTCAATAAATCTGCTACCATTAAAAATGAATGACGAAAAATACAGCACAATCTAAAAACTGTTTCAGTGTGTATGTGACGATATCAAATATGACAAATATGAGACAGAAATAAATGAGAATTTAGGATCAAATTGATAAAATCACTCATTCTCCAAATTTCTTCTCTGTTGCTCTCTGCTTTAACACCTGAATCACTAAAATAAGATTTACTGCAGCTTAAATATATTTTAATTGTGTTTAATTAAACACATCCTCGCTGTTACTGACACAGAGGTGGGTTTACAAAGACCTTGTTTTATCGTGGGAATATTAATGTGGAGAGTTTGTCCCCGCAGATATGAGAGGGCCACCGGGTTGTTTCTCAGTAACGCCTCCTTTAGCGCCACCTTTTGGCCACTTCAGGGTATGACAGCTGGCAGCAGCTCTCTGCATTCACATTTTTCTTGACTGAAAGGCATAAAAGGGGCAGCATTTGGACATAAACCACCTAAAAAGTGATTTAATCCCACAGCGAAGAGCTGGATATTTACGAGAATTATTCTCCAAATTACAGGTACAGTTAAAGTGAATCCACACACAGGTCACTTTTATCTCTCCAAACATTATTTTATAACATGGTTTCAGGGAAGTTTGTCCCATTTTACTACATCAGACAAAAGAGATGAATATATATCTACACTATTTAAACTAATATAAGACTGAACTGAGAAAGTCTAAACCAATTTTGGACAGATGGGTAATCAGCAAATAAAAGCAGTGAAGTGGATAAACTTTCTTTTTCTAAAAAATTACTGATACTAAACAGTAGAAAATATTTTCAGTGGATGGGATGAGAGCAAAGGGTTTTAAAGTATTTTCTATAAAATAAACCTCATCTGACATTTAAAATCTTTTCATCAAATAGAATTACTCAAGTTCTTTTTATGATATGATTCCTGATTCTTTCAATTCATATTGCCTACACAAATATTTTCCATCGAGAGCAAAAAGCTTTTGCTTCATGAAAGCTGACTTTTCTTTCAATGTGTGAGTCTATTCGTGTGAGGAACTGATGAAAAGCAACATTCAACTCTTAAAAAAATGAATCTCTTGATATTTAAACACGCCCTTGCAGTGATGATGAGGTGAAGCATTATGGTACATTTGTGTAGTTTGTTAATATTTAAGTATATATATTGAATGTAAACGACTGAAAAAATGACAGAGTCAGCCTACTGCTGTATTTAACATTTTAGGGCAATATCTGCTGAAACAGATATCATACCGATAATAATGTGCATCCCTAATTTAAATGTGTTTTCCTTTTCAAAGACAGCCAAAGCAAGTTTTAAAAAAGTGAAAAATCAGGTTGTTAAAACCAGACGAGCAAAGCTTCAAGAGCACAAACCTCTGCCTAGACATTTCTGAAATTCTTAGATGGCTTTTAATTGAATCTGTGGAAAACTGCCATACTGCACAATGTCAACACTTCTCTAAAAAACGTCTTGGTCCCCTTTCAGACAAACAAACACACCCGCAAAACATCAACTCCTCAGCGAAGGAAATAAAAATACAGCAACTTCCTGATTGTGCTGTCCTGTTTTGCACTGATGATGCATTATTAAAGTGGAGTTTTAGCAAAAAAAAGACAACAAAGGAAGGCATTATGCTTGTGGAATATCTTATTATAACATTTATCCTGAATCTGTGACTCATGTAGGAATATTAAATGGCTGACTGTGAAGCACATTTTTGTCCCTTGTGTAAGAAACTTGCTTTTTCAGTAATTCAACCTCTTCTTGTTTAATTTTCTGCTAGAATATTCCCACAGTAGAACTTTAAATTTATCCTCTTTTCATGCAGTTAAATGACAAAGCCTCAGCCTTCCTTAAAAATTAAAAAAGGTTTTTAATATTTTTTATTCTAAACAATTATGGATTAATAACTGAAGTTTCTATGTCAAGCATGTTTCTCTGTGACAGCTGCTCCAATGCCACCCTCTGGCTTTTAAAAGTATGACACCTGATAAGAATTCAACTTTTACTTTTCATTTCTGTGAACAAAAGGCCTCAAGGAAAATGAAATACTGTGATTTAATGACAGGAGATAAAGTCCAACATTTCCGCTTTATTGCTGGGAGAAATCTGGCTCCATGCTCGATGTGCATTAACGTTTAATGCAGTAAAATTCAATAAAACTGGCTTTTAAGTCAAAGTGTTTTTGTACCTCAGTTAAGACTTTCATTCTCATTATAGGATTAACATTTGGTATCTTTTAGTTTTAAACTTTAGCAGCATGTTATTGCTTTTGCAGTTTTTGCATCTTGTTTTGGTTTACCTTTGTAGTTTAACAGCTTTAACAGCCTCACCGGCTCGTTGCCTTTTCAGAGTCTGAATATTTCAAAAATCTTTCTATTATTCTGATTTTCCGACTGTTTGTTTTGTTCAGTCAAATCATTGTCTTAATTCTGAACAAACATTCAAACTGAGCAACTTTTTTACAGGCAGGCTGACAATGTTCAGGTTAAAATATCTGGTTCTCTCTTTCGCTTGCTCTAGTGCCACCTTTTGGTCATTTTAATGTATTGCATCTAATAGAAGAGGCCTGGCAGAGCTTGTTTTAATGACCTAAATGTAAAGAGGGTAATAGCCAGTGGAGCAAAAAGATTAGGTCAAATTAAAACATGAAATAACAACTGATTTTTTTGAATGTATTTTTTGGGCATTTTGTGCCTTTATTGATAGAAGAGAGACAGTGGATAGGCTTGTGAAAGGAGGTGAGAGAGTAGGGGAAGACACTCTGCAAACTGGTCACCGGTGGGATTAAAACTTGGACCAGCAGAAGCAGGTAAATGGGGTGCCTGGTTGCAAACCACTCTGCCAAACCAGCACCCCAAAAAAACTGATTATTCTTGTAGCAAATTCTAGCACAGCGATGTTTGACACGGTAAAATTAAGAATCTAAACTTGGGCTTTAAAAAGTGCAGATTATCTTTGGTATCCTGATTCTTAGTGGGTGTAAATCTCTTCTTTCTTCAAGTTTACGTGTTTTGTTCCATACAATAAAATTAACATTAATAATAGTCAATGAAAATAACATTCAAAACATCTAATAAGGGCCACTTCTTTAAAATGCTGTAAACACTGAGAACATTTTGTATCACTGCCATTGTGTCATACAAGGAGGCTGATTTGACTCTTTCCTTTTACATGATATAATTCAAAAGAACTGGGGGGCCAGGGGCCACATGCGGCCCCCCGGCTTACTCAATGCAGCGCTCCAGTCTTTTTTCTATAAAAAATAAAATAAAAATAAAAACATTAAAAAGCACAAATGTGATTCAACCTGAGATTCTCCCAACAAGCCTCACATGACTGGTAATGTTTATTTTCTGCAAGTCACTAAAGAATTTCTGTTGTCGTTTTTATTTTAGTATATTTGGGGGCATTTTGTGCCTTCATTGATAGAGAGAGACACAGTGGACAGACTTGTGAAAGAGGGTAAGATAGAGCAGGGGTGGACATTTTGCAAACAAGCCACAGGCTGGATTTGAACATATATTGGATGTGTTTGGTTGCTCACCACTCTGCAAAATCAGCTATCCTTTAATATAATGTTAAGTATAAATTAATATTTTATTAGGAAGAAAATGATAAAGGCAATTTATTTGTGGTCTAAAAACTTGAAACTTCTCATACATGATGCATTTGGTTAGTGTTTGTATTTATGATGATGTAATTCCTTTCATGAGAGCTTTAAAGCTGATGTTTTGATTTATTTATTTCTTCGTTATTGAGACTTGAGTCCTTCAGGCTCTGAAAAACAGTTTTATGTGGTCCTCTTGGTGATCAAAGTTCCCTGATATAGATTTTCATACTTTATTCTGTTTCACTGAAAATTTAATGTAAGCCAATCAAAAGTAAAATACTCACCTTGACCCTGTCGAACCTTTAAAACATAAAGCCTGAGTGTTGGTGAAGAATCCTGTCTCGTAGGGGTCTGCGAAGGTGAAACAAGCCCCATCCTGACTGTGGGATCTCAGAGATGTGATCGGGTCGTGGCGCAGTAGCATGGCTGGACTGGACTCGCCAAGGTCTTGGTTCTGAGGAAAAAAATTGTTGCCAAGTGTCGGCTAGTGTGGGGTTTAGTGTCTGACATTCACCGGAGTGGCTGCTGCATCATTGGTGCTGAATATGTCACCTGGAGGAAGACAAAACAATTCACAAATGCCTCAGGAGACTGTGGGAACAGCTTGAGTCGCTAAAGTTGGATAGACAATATATTAAGTTTGAATCTTACTTTAAAGCTTTAAGTACAGCACATGTCGGTATCTGTTCACAGTTGGTCCATGGGTGTTAGTCAGTATTGGTCTGAATCCTGCCTTTCTTTAAATCTAACAAGACTTTTACAACTTTGAAGCAACCTTTGTTTACATGAAGCCAATTAATCACAAATGCTAGTTCAATACTCATTACAGAACAGATGGTTATGTCCATACATATTACAGTTAACGTATGCCGCCTGAAATGTCAACATGATAAAAACTTGTGTGGTTCTCCCTTAATTTGTCTTTCTGTGGACATCCCGAGTCTGCTTGTGGGCCATAATAAAAGAGAGGAATGGCCGAATGTAGTCCCCAGGCCACATTTTGCCCAACCCTAATCAACATACTAACCAATTACTAAAGAATACTAAGGCCATTTTAGATGAAAAAACCATTTTAAACAGGTTGACATTAAAGTCAAAATGACAAGAATAAAGTCTAAACTTTGAGATACAAGGGAAATGACGAGATAAAAGTTCAAATGTCTATAAAACAGTTGAAATACAATTTCGTGATAAGAGTCAAAATGATGACATTAAAGTGAATATGTCGAGAGAAAAGAAGAAAGCTGAGAAAAAGTCGACATACAATGTACACTATACTGCCAAAAGTATTTGCTCACCCATCCAAATAATCAGAATCAGGTGTTCCAGTCACTTCCATGGCCACAGGTGTATAAAATCAAGCACCTAGACATCCAGACTGCTTTTACAAACATTTGTGAAAGAATGGGTCGCTCTCAGGAGCTCAGTGAATTCCAGCGTGGAACTGTGATAGGATGCCACCTGTGCAACAAATCCAGTTGTGAAATTTCCTCACTCCTAAATATTCCACAGTCAACTGTCAGCTGGATTATAAGAACGTGGAAGTGTTTGAGAACGACAACAACTCAGCCACCAAGTGGTAGGCCACGTAAACTGACGGAGCAGGGTCAGCAGATGCTGAGGTGCATAGTGTGAAGAGGTCACCAACTTTCTGCAGAGTCAATCGCTACAGACCTCCAAACTTCATGTGGCCTTCAGATTAGCTCAAGAACAGTGTAGAGAGCTTCATGGATGGGGTTCCATGGCCGACCAGCTGCATCCAAGCCATACATCACCAAGTGCAATGCAAAGCGTCGATGCAGTGGTGTAAAGCACGCCGCCACTGGACTCTAGAGCAGTGGAGACACGTTCTCTGGAGTGATGAATCACACTTCTCCATCTGACAATCTGATGGACCAGTCTGGGTTTGGAGATTGTCAGGAGAACGATACTTGTGGGACTGCATTGTGCCAAGTGTAGGGGAGGGGGGGTATGATGGTGTGAGGGTGTTTTCAGGAGCTGGGCTTGGCCCCTTTGTTCCAGTCAAAGGAACTCTGAATGCTTCAGCACACCAAGACATTTTGGACAATTCCATGCTCCAACTTTGTGGGAACAGTTTGGAGCTGGCCCCTTCCTCTTCCAACATGACTGTGCACCAGAGCACAAAGCAGGTCCATAAAGACATGGATGACAGAGTCTGGTGTGGATCAACTTGACTGGCCTGCACAGAGTCCTGACCTCAACCCCATAGAACACCTTTGGGGTGAATTAGAGAGGAGACTGAGAGCCAGACCTTCTCGTCCAACATCAGTGTGTGACCTCACAAATGCTCTTCTGGAAGAATGATCAAAAATTCCCATAAACACTCCTAAACCTTGTGGACAGCCTTCCCAGAAGAGCTGAAGCTGTTCTAGCTGCAAAGGGTGGACTAACGTCATATTGAACCCTATGGATTAGGAATGGGATGTCACTTAAGTTCATATGTGAGTCAAGGCAGGTGAGCGAATACTTTTGGCAATATAGTGTATTTCAACTTTTGTCTACATTTCTACTTTCTTTTCGACCATTAGACTTTCATAACATAATTCTATTTTGACTTTATTCTTGTCATGTTGACTTTAATCTCAACATTTCCACTTTAATTTTGATTTCCCCAAAATTATTTAATATTCTTTGTAGGCTTCCGTTTACCTATAGTCAGGTAATATTGTCTAGGATAATAATATCTATAAATATTATGACATATGTTTACATTTTCTCTAATAATGTGACCTGCTAGCAGTCTTAATCTGTTATAAAACTAATTCTAAAAACAGTGTTTGGGCCTCCTGTCATGGCGGTTGGTGAAATGGAGAAGTTAAACCCTGGTAACCAACTAATGGATGAATAAAATATTTTGATGAGGTCCTCAATAATGCCTGACAATAAGCTTTTTTAAATCCTTAAAACATGACGACACATAATGACAATATGTTGACAGAAAAAGGAAGAACAAGGACTTCCTTGAGCAGACTTGACTTATCTGGCTGAAAGTCATCAGTTCACATGGTCACCTGTTGTTTCGTTACACCTACTAGCGATAACAACGTTAGCCAAACATTCACATATTGAAAAACTACCTTACCTTAAAATTTTGATTGAGCTCCACATCGTCATCATCCTCTTCTGTCTTCAAGTTTACCTGCATGTTAGCCATCTTAAACGTCTTCAGCAAGTTAGCATTCCTCACAGAGTTACCGTCCCTCACAAAGTTAGCATCCCTCACAGAGTTAGCATTGCACATAGCTCGCCTCCTTTTTATCCATTTTTCTGAAAAGGAACTCGGTCCACAGCTGCTTCGTAACACTAAACTCACATTTCTACACTGACAAGACTTTTGTAAGACCAACTGAGCTTCAAAGTGTCAGAGAAATTCTGGTTATAAAAATGTCCAGGAGCAAAACTGACAGACTGAAGAAGGCAGACAGGACAATGACCGTTAGTGTGCGCGAGCTCAGACTGATTGGCCTGTTAGCTAACAGTAAATCGGCTAAAGCACTGGACCACAAACGATGTTTTATATTTTTAAAAAACAAGCATTGTTATTTATCTAAGGTTTAGACAACTGTGAAATTAATTGCATTAATGACCAAGGTACTTTTTATCAGTCTGTTTCCTGGGTATAAAAGACACAAGCAGAAACAAGAAATCAAGCTGTTTTCCCGTTTTGTGCATAAAACAAAAAAAAACAGGAAACGGCCCGTTTTTTTTTTTTTTTTTTGGTTTTCACACAAAAAATGTAAATTCTACTCAATATTTCATTTTGTTGGTGGGCGGGGTTTAGAAGCCTGACAGTGCTGTGCCCTTCACAATAAAACTCCTTCTCTGGCAGGCATGGAGAACCGGACTTTCAGTGCATTGCCTGCATTTAATTTTTCAAGATTATTCTTGTAAATTTATGAGGTTATTCTCGTATCTTTTCGACAAACCTACAGCATTGCTTGATCACAACTGATGTGAATGCAGAAAACAGCTTAGTACTTCAACCTAAACATGGAGGCACAATTTGAACATCCGAGAAAGTTGATGGTGAAGTGCGACCTCTGCTAGCAGAGAATAGATGCTGCACATGACAACCAAAGCCTCCCATTTACTGTATGGAACTGACAGATAGTAGGCATTATGTGTTTATTTTCTGTTAGTAAATAATAAACTATGTAACAGATGTACCTGTAACTAATGTGATTCATGAGCATGACGTTAAAACTGCAGTGTAAAATTCAACATTAATACTTCTTTCAGAGATGACCTTTGTGAAATAAGAAAGATTAACATCCATGGTACACCTTCAGCATAGTGACATCAATACAGCAAAAATACTAGCCCAATCAGTGTAGTCCAACATTTATAGTTTATTTTTAGTTGTTGTTTTTTTACAAGATGTGCCTATTTATTCAGTATTTAAAGGGTTATTTGATGATCACAAAACTGATTAAAACATCAATATGGGTCAGTGCTTACTTAGATAGAATATATAGGCCTACTGGGGTGAATCATAATTCATTTAAATGGAAAAAAGAGAAAAAAACATTTTTCAATTTGAAACCATGGTTCATGGGCAAAAAAAAAATCTTAAGTATCATTTACATTTTTTCCCATCACAAAACCTTTGAACCCTTGCTCCAATCCAGATCCATGTATGAATCACTTGGGCATTTAGGTATGATTGATGGCATCGTTATGGCACGGCAACACCTGCTGGTCATTCAAATGCCTACTTTCGGCGTGCCTCTTCGATCTTGTCTTGTGCGTTTTATCCCCAATAAAAGGGCCTCTCTCTCTCTCAATCAATAGATAATCACTTCCATGTAAATCCTCTACCTTGGCTTGTTCACGACTTGCGTTGATTTGGAATAAATGCAGGCAGTCACTGAAAGTCCGGTTTTCATGCCTGCCAGAGGAGTTTTATTGTGAAGGGAACAGCACTATCGGGCTTTTAAGTCCCGCCCACCAACAAAATGAAATATGAAGTGGAAATGTAATTTTCTGTGTGAAAGGAAAAAAACAAAAAAACAGGCCGTTTCTTGTTTTTTTTGCGCAAAACAAAAAAACGAGCCGTTCCCTGTTTTTTTGTTTTTTGCACAAAACGGGAAAATGGAAAAACAGCTTGATTTCTTGTTTCTGCTCGTGTCAAAAACCCAACTGCAGTGTTTTGTTGGTGAGTTCAAACAATTCAGTCATTAAATCAGTCATTCTGAACAAATAAAAAGCAATTCAGACTGTGACAAATTAGTTTATCAGATTATCTGTGGTGAAATGTTACATGTTAACATGTCTGCTTTAACCATTTGATCCAACTGTTACCACACTGATTCATATATTTTAGGAAAATAAAACTTGTGACACAGGTAAAATCATTTAAACGAATGAATGAATGAAACTTAACCAAATCAAAGAACAAAAAAAATATGATAAAAATAATACAACATTCATTTATTCAGTAGAATAACTTTTTGAATTTCCCGAAAAGTAGCAGTTTAAGATTGAGGATCTTTGTACTGATACATTGTGCTTGATGACAGATTTGTTTACGTAAAACCAGTTCAGTATTTGTCTTTTATTAATTGTACTATTATCTTATCCTTTGAAGTTAAATCAAAGAATGGTTTAATTGTTCATTATTTACATTCATTTACATATTTTATGATGTCAGTGTATTTAAATGTCTAAAGGGTTAATACAAAACTTATTAAGCTGTGTAACAAAATATTGATGGTCTAAATTAAAACTGGGCAACTAGTGGCCCTCCTTCCAACTTGATGCAGCCCACAAATAAATTTCAAAATTATTTAAAAAGAGAATCTAGTAAATTGCACCAACCCATTACGCTAATCATCATAAAAGAACCAACTTTGAAAAGTTACTAAACTCAAATGTAACGATGTTGTATTGGAAATAAATACTTAAAAGTAAAAGGGCACAATGACATAACTAATATACCAGTTTAATCAGGAAACAGTACACAACAACAAACTTTAACTTTCATTTTAAGCCTGAAAAATTAAAAATGACAAATAAAACACTGAACATCTGTGGAAATTCAAACGTTTTTAATTTAATATAAAAGCCGTTTGTTAATAACAGTACTACTAAAAAGCTAAGACAGGTGTTAAAATGATATAAAATCCAGGATTTTTTCATATTAATTTAAAAACTTTAAATCAGAACAACATTTGGTGGGAGCCCCCTTTGCCTTCAAACCAGCATCAGCTCTTCCAGGTACACCTGAACAGAGTCAGTAAACCAGTAGGATTATAGCCAGGTGTGTGCTTTGGACGAGAGACCGTGCTGATGTGGTATATCTACCTTGTCTTTTTTTGTTGTGCTCCATCTTACCGTAGTGTATGACCTATGAAAGGAAACTTCTTCCTCAAATTCCCCTTGGAAGCAAAACTTAGAGATCACTGCTAAGGCTGTGATGTTGTGTAAGTTGTGTAAAACTGTAAAACGGCTTTTAGTCATCAGATGACCAGAAAGTTGCTACACACGCTTAAGTCCATGTGCTTTGGCCTTCACTGGACATGATTTCATGTGTTCTGTCCCACAGGTGATACAAATTCCCACCTGCGCCTGTCTCACCTGAGTGGTCATTAGTGTTGTGTTACTCGAGACCGGAAAAAAATTAATGTGTTAATCCAGTTTCCATGATTTTTTCATGAATATAAAGGCATTGTTTGCAGCTGCGATGGATAACTTTGAAGTGTTCAAACTGTTTTTGATTTCAAAACTGTTCAGGAAAGCCGACTCATCAGTCATTTCTGAGACCTAACTGTGGAAAGAACGACTCAGAAGTTTTAAAGGTCTTGGTTTTGGTCTCGGACTCGAGAGCATTTTTACTCGGTCTTGTCTCGGTCTCAAACTAGTCGGACTCGGGATTTTCTGTCAAGAACGATCAAGACCAGCACTGATCTGCTGTTCTTCAACTTCATTAATGTTAACAAGGAGAAGCACCTGGTAAAACAACAAAAAGCTTCATGTGTTATTTCCCCCTGTAATGACTGAAACCTTCCTGGTGTTGTGACTGCGGGACACCTCCCTTAAGCCGGGTATCCACTGTACGACTTTTTCGATCGCAGCGTTCAGCTGCTGCTCATACTGTATGAGTGAATCACAGGGGTGAACAGTTCACAGCTCACGATTCTTCTTCTCACACTATACGACCCGATGCTCAAATGCAATCTACTGCTCACACTGTTCGTCCATGTATGACACACATGGATGTCTTATAAGAACTTATAATATAATTAAGTCTTATAATACACAACACACGTCGGACTCTTGTATCCGGAAATGCAACGTTAAAAGTAGTAGTAGAAGAAGAAGTGGAAAGTGGTCAGATGCTCACAGGTGTGAATGAATAACAAACAAAAACGCATTGCCCAAATAGGCTCCACTGTGCCTGCCACAGCTCAACTAGTCGACCCTCCATTGATTGGGTCCAGGTCCGCTGTGATGCCGTCTTGTGCATTTGTTTTCTCGTCTGTATCTGCGTTTGCGCAGGTGTAGTGTGACATATCCTCACGAGGGGCAACCAGGATTTCAAACAGGTTTGATTTTCATCCGATCAACGGGAGGTGGTCGTGAGGTGTTAATCGCTTCTCGTTACCTCGTGTATACTACACGATGTGAGACGCACGATTGAGCCAAAACTCGGCCTGATCCCCAAAATAGTCACACAGGTGAAAAATCGTGTGAAAAAGGGCCAAAAATCGCACAGTGGATGCCCGGCTTTAACTGTTCAACCTTGTAATGGTTTTGAAAATAGATTTTGATGGTCTTGGTCTTGGTCTCGACTCGGTCTCAACTCCAAAAAGTCTTGGTCTCGGTGCATTCTGGTCTCGGGCAAGTCTTGGTCTTGGTTAGTGTGGTCTTGAGCACAACACTAGTGGTCATGCTAACTCCACACCAGGAAGACTTGAGGATTTTTCTCCTGAGTGAACTCTTGTGTGCTGATCTAAATGTTTCTTCTGGGTGTAGGCGGCCCCACAGATACCACAGGAGTGTGGCCTCTCGCCTGTGTGGATTCTCATGTGCAGTTTCAGCTTGTCTTCGGCTTTAAAAGACCTGCTGCAGACTGTGCAGGTGAAGGGCTTCTGATCCGAGTGTGTTTTAATGTGGACGGCCAGCGCGCTGCTGCTTCGGAAACATTTGCCACACGTATTACACGTGAAGGGCTTCTCACCGGTGTGGACTCGAAGGTGCAGGTTCAGCTTGGACTTCTGGATGAAGCTCTTCCCACAGATGTCACAGGGGTACGGCCTCTCGCCTGTGTGGGTTCTCATGTGGACGTTCAGGTCGTTTTTTGCTCTGAAAGACCAGCCACAGGTGTCACAGGGGTACGGCTTTTCTCCAGTGTGGATCTTATTATGGCTGCTCAAGGACCCCTGCCGGGTGAATCTTTTCCCACAGGTCCTGCAGATATACGGCTTCTCGCCTGTGTGTGATCTCATGTGCAGTCTCAGATCGAATGCAGATTTAAAGGTTTTGCTGCATGTTGTACAGGTGAACGGCTTTTTATCTGAGTGTGCTCTCATGTGAGCTGTCAGTTCACATCCTCTCCGAAAAAACCTGCCACATGTTTTACACATGAAGGGCATCTCGCCGGTATGAATTCGGACGTGGAAGTTCAGCTTGGACTTCTGCAGGAAGCTTTTCCCACAGGTGCCGCAGGAGTATGGCCTCTCCCCTGAGGGGTCACCCTGATGAGTCTGTAAGTCTGACTCCTTCTCAAAATCTTCACACAACTGTTGGTGAGGATCATAATAGGTTTTTTGAAGGTGTTTCTGATGGTTTGATTCTGATTCTTTGAGCTCACTTCCCTCAGGATCTTGAGAGTAATAAATGATCTGGAGTCCATTTTGTTTTTCCAGTTCACTGTGGTCTATGTCTTTACGAGCTGGAGTCCACGTGAATGTCTCCGTCTCTTGCTTCAGTATGAGCGGCTCTCCCTCCTGACTGCTGCAGGGTTCCTCTGGTTCTTCTTTAACCTGAGGAGGCTCTGGATCTTCTTGGTCTGGACTGGACATCCTCTCCGCCACCTCCTCTTCCTTACACACACTCTGCTGTGGATCATCTGGAGGGACACAAAGAAAACATGAGAGAAAACTCAGAAGAAGTGTCACTGATAATCTTATGAATCACGATGCAGATGTAGATGTAGATGCATCATCTCCTATCAATCCTGCTGCTAGACTGCAGCTTCAGTTTTGTTTATC